>CM063709.1:28848140-28889715 GCA_032441835.1 Slavum lentiscoides | reverse complement strand
CGATATTTTGCTCAAATTGCAAATTTTTTGCGGCAAATGATTTTCTCGCGTGATCGGCTACCTATTTGATACCAAACACGGCTAGTCTATTCCTATTGGAACCGCCAGAAATGGGCGTTTGACCATTTTTTTTTTTTGCACTTTTATGGCTTCATCGAAACAGAAAAATCGGCGCTACGACCTGAGTTTTTACGAAATCTTAATTCCGTCTTTTCGATGAGATAGATCTCGTTCTCTTGTTGATTATGATGTATGTTAATAGGGTATGAATTCGCAAAATGCGCGCATATTTTCCAAAAACAGCGTTTTTTCGTTTGTCGAATTTTTTTTTGGTTTCAAACCCCATATCTTCTAGGAAAATGAACGTATCTTGAATTTTTGACGGAAAAAGCAACCTGACGTCCGTATCTGTCGTTTGGTATATAAACAAGGTCTCGGAGACCAATAGATGCCGAGATAAATGGAAAAACCCGTTTTGTTGGACCTTTTTTTCATATTTTCCCGCGCAATACGCACTATGGAATGTTGTTTACGAACGAATACCAAATATTTCGGGTCATCAAAACAGAAAAAAGCGGTTTTTTCGCCATATCTCAGTCTATTTTTATCCGATTTGGAAAATTTCGACGGTTTCGGAATCCGCGTGGCCTCCTCTTTCTTCGATCTAATAGGTCCCAAACGCGTAGGAACAATACAAGTGGCCGAAAAACGTTCGTGAACGTAAAAAACACGAAAAAAAACGCGAGAAAAGCGATTTTTCGCCATATCTCAGTCTATTTTTATCCGATTCAAAAAATTCCGACGGTTTCGGAATCCGCGTGGCCTCCTCTTTCTTCGATCTAATAGGTCCCAAACGCGTAGGACCAATACAAGTGGCCGAGAAACGTTCGTGAACGTAAAAAACACGAAAAAAACGCGAAAAACACGAAAAATAACGCAAAACACGCGGTTTTTGTGCTATATCTCCGTCAGTTTTTATCCGATTTAGAATTTTTCTACAGAAATACAAATACGACGCCCGTAGCTTTTGTTTGGTGTATAATTGAGGTCTCGGAGACAAATAGATGGTGAGAAATGTGGAAAAAACCCGTTGTGTTGGACATTTTTTGACCGTATTTTCCCGCGCAAAACACTATAAATCGATATTTCGATCGATATTTTGCTCAAATTGCAAATTTTTTGCGGCAAATGATTTTCTCGCGTGATCGGCTACCTATTTGATACCAAACACGGCTAGTCTATTCCTATTGGAACCGCCAGAAATGAGCGTTTGACCATTTTTTTTTTTTTGCACTTTTATGGCTTCATCGAAACAGAAAAATCGGCGCTACGACCTGAGTTTTTACGAAATCTTAATTCCGTCTTTTCGATGAGATAGATCTCGTTCTCTTGTTGATTATGATGTATGTTAATAGGGTATGAATTCGCAAAATGCGCGCATATTTTCCAAAAAACTGCGTTTTTTCGTTTGTCGAATTTTTTTTGGTTTCAAACCCCATATCATCTAGGAAAATGAACGTATCTTGAATTTTTGACGGAAAAAGCAACCTGACGTCCGTATCTGTCGTTTGGTATATAAACAAGGTCTCGAGACCAATAGATGCCGAGATAAATGGAAAAACCCGTTTTGTTGGACCTTTTTTTCATATTTTCCGCGCAATACGCACTATGGAATGTTGTTTACGAACGAATACCAAATATTTCTGGTCATCAAAACAGAAAAAGCGGTTTTTCGCCATATCTCAGTCTATTTTATCCGATTTGGAAAATTTCGACGGTTTCGGAATCCGCGTGGCCTCCTCTTTCTTCGATCTAATAGGTCCCAAACGCGTAGGAACAATACAAGTGGCCGAAAACGTTCGTGAACGTAAAAACACGAAAAAAAACGCGAGAAAAGCGATTTTTCGCCATATCTCAGTCTATTTTATCCGATTCGAAAAATTCCGACGGTTTCGGAATCCGCGTGGCCTCCTCTTTCTTCGATCTAATAGGTCCCAAACGCGTAGGACCAATACAAGTGGCCGAAAAACGTTCGTGAACGTAAAAACACGAAAAAACGCGAAAACACGAAAAAAACGCAAAATACGCGGTTTTTGTGCTATATCTCCGTCAGTTTTTATCCGATTTAGAATTTTTCTACAGAAATACAAATACGACGCCCGTAGCTTTTGTTTGGTGTATAATTGAGGTCTCGGAGACAAATAGATGGTGAGAAATGTGGAAAAAACCCGTTGTGTTGGACATTTTTTGACCGTATTTTCCCGCGCAAAACACTATAAATCGATATTTCGATCGATATTTTGCTCAAATTGCAAATTTTTTGCGGCAAATGATTTTCTCGCGTGATCGGCTACCTATTTGATACCAAACACGGCTAGTCTATTCCTATTGGAACCGCCAGAAATGAGCGTTTGACCATTTTTTTTTTTTTGCACTTTTATGGCTTCATCGAAACAGAAAAATCGGCGCTACGACCTGAGTTTTTACGAAATCTTAATTCCGTCTTTTCGATGAGATAGATCTCGTTCTCTTGTTGATTATGATGTATGTTAATAGGGTATGAATTCGCAAAATGCGCGCATATTTTCCAAAAAACTGCGTTTTTTTCGTTTGTCGAATTTTTTTTTTTGGTTTCAAACCCCCATATCATCTAGGAAAATGAACGTATCTTGAATTTTTTGACGGAAAAAGCAACCTGACGTCCGTATCTGTCGTTTGGTATATAAACAAGGTCTCGGAGACCAATAGATGCCGAGATAAATGGAAAAAACCCGTTTTGTTGGACCTTTTTTTTTCATATTTTCCCGCGCAATACGCACTATGGAATGTTGTTTACGAACGTATACCAAATATTTCGGGTCATCAAAACAGAAAAAAGCGGTTTTTCGCCATATCTCGGTCTATTTTTATCCGATTTGGAAAATTTCGACGGTTTCGGAATCCGCGTGGCCTCCTCTTTCTTCGATCTAATAGGTCCCAAACGCGTAGGAACAATACAAGTGGCCGAAAAACGTTCGTGAACGTAAAAAACACGAAAAAAAACGCGAGAAAAGCGATTTTTCGCCATATCTCAGTCTATTTTTATCCGATTCGAAAAATTCCGACGGTTTCGGAATCCGCGTGGTCTCCTCTTTCTTCGATCTAATAGGTCCCAAACGCGTAGGACCAATACAAGTGACCGAAAAACGTTCGTGAACGTAAAAAAACACGAAAAAAACGCGAAAAACACTAAAAAAAACGCAAAATACGCGGTTTTTGTGCTATATCTCCGTCAGTTTTATCCGATTTAGAATTTTCTACAGAAATACAAATACGACGCCCGTAGCTTTTGTTTGGTGTATAATTGAGGTCTCGGAGACAAATAGATGGTGAGAAATGTGGAAAAAACCCGTTGTGTTGGACATTTTTTGACCGTATTTTCCCGCGCAAAACACTATAAATCGATATTTCGATCGATATTTTGCTCAAATTGCAAATTTTTGCGGCAAATGATTTTCTCGCGTGATCGGCTACCTATTTGATACCAAACACGGCTAGTCTATTCCTATTGGAACCGCCTGAAATGGGCGTTTGACCATTTTTTTTTTGCACTTTTATGGCTTCATCGAAACAGAAAAATCGGCGCTACGACCTGAGTTTTTACGAAATCTTAATTCCGTCTTTTCGATGAGATAGATCTCGTTCTCTTGTTGATTATGATGTATGTTAATAGGGTATGAATTCGCAAAATGCGCGCATATTTTCCAAAAAACTGCGTTTTTTCGTTTGTCGAATTTTTTTTTTGGTTTCAAACCCCCATATCATCTAGGAAAATGAACGTATCTTGAATTTTTTGACGGAAAAAGCAACCTGACGTCCGTATCTGTCGTTTGGTATATAAACAAGGTCTCGGAGACCAATAGATGCCGAGATAAATGGAAAAAACCCGTTTTGTTGGACCTTTTTTTTTCATATTTTCCCGCGCAATACGCACTATGGAATGTTGTTTACGAACGTATACCAAATATTTCGGGTCATCAAAACAGAAAGAAGCGGTTTTTTCGCCATATCTCGGTTTATTTTTATCCGATTTGGAAAATTTCGACGGTTTCGGAATCCGCGTGGCCTCCTCTTTCTTCGATCTAATAGGTCCCAAACGCGTAGGAACAATACAAGTGGCCGAAAACGTTCGTGAACGTAAAAAACACGAAAAAAAAAACGCGAGAAAAGCGATTTTTTCGCCATATCTCAGTCTATTTTTATCCGATTCGAAAAATTCCGACGGTTTCGGAATCCGCGTGGCCTCCTCTATCTTCGATCTAATAGTTCCCAAACGCGTCAACCAATACAAGTAACCGAAAAACGTACGAGAACGTAAAAAACACGAAAAAAACGTACAAAACACGAAAAAATCGCGAAAAAAACGGTTTTTTCGGCATATCTCAGTCTATACGAGCTGCATTGAATGGAATAATCGGAATCGTGATTTGACTAATATCTTGGTCGTGACGGCGGTTTAACTCTTTCGATGAAGCCATACAAGTGCATAGGTAAATAATGGTCAAACGGCCGTTCCGGTCGGTTCTGTTACGAATAGAATAGCCGTGTTTAGTATTAATTCGGTATCCAGTCACGCGAGCAATACGTTAAACGCATAAAAACGGCGATACGAGCAAATCATCGGTAGAAACACACGTTTGACAGTGTAATACAGTAGAAAAAATGAAAAAAATGGTCCATCGTTCGGGTTTATCATAACGTACCGCGGGTTCTATTGCACTCAGGAGCGTCAAATATATACCAAATTAAAGCTACAATAGTCAGCTTGCATATTCCGTCGAAAAAGTAGTAAAAAATCAATATTAAAGGAATCATCGGGCTCGAAAGGGGAAAAAATTATGTCGAGAAACGGAAAAAACGCGGTTTTTTGCAGTTACTTTGCGTATTATCGATTCCTGGCCCTATTGCCGGGTATCAAAATAAAGGTTTTGACGAGCTGCATCGAATGGAGCAATCGGAATCGCGATTTGACTAATATCTTGGTCGTGACGGCGGTTTAACTCTTTCGATGAAACCATACAAGTGCATAGGTAAAAAATGGTCAAACGGCCGTTCCGGTCGGTTCTAATACGAATAGAATAGCCGTGTTTGGTATTAATTCGGTAGCCAGTCACGCGAGCAATACGTTAAACGCATAATAACGGCGATACGAGCAAATGACCTCATCTTTCTACGATCTGATATGTCCCAAACGCGTAGGACCAATACAAGTGGCCGAAAAACGTTCGAGAACGTGAAAAACAGGAAAGAAACGCAAAAAAAGCGTGTTTTTCGCCATATCTCCGTCAGTTTTTATTCGATTTAGAATTTATCTAATAAACAGGTATGACAGCAACTTATGTGTTTTGTTTCAACTCGCGCAATCATGGTGTATGCTTTTCTCTGCTTATCATCATCTCATTATTTACGATTATTATGATTATTTTTATCATATTTTACTTGTGTATCACATGGTTGCTAGCATACCTGCACAGAATAGATTAATCAGAATGGTACACTGATAACAATTTACACGGGCAGCATAGGCCGGGGATTGAAATTAGTCGGCCATTTTATGTCAGGTATATCAGTATACCACTACGCTGTATAAACAAGTAAATAATAATAATAAATTAAAAATTAAACATAATGTAAAAAAATAATAATTTTTATCAAACCACATAAGAACACATTTTGCTCACTATAACTGTTCATGTTCCAAAATGAATCAAAAATATCCTTCCTTGCTGCTTCTTTTATCTTATTCACACACTCTTTTTTACATTTGCAATTATAATTTTGAAACACTTTACCACTGACTTCTTTACCTCTAGAAGAGATGTATGGCAAACCCGAATTTCGGAACTTCTTTCGCTTTTCAGCTTTACTAACATATTTCTGTCTTTTCCTTGTTCTCTTTATTCTTTGGTTTTCCTGATTTCCAGATGATGTACCGGCATTATCATCTTGAAAAAATAAACCTATGTTACTTATACAGATATTACTACCACCAAAATTACTATGCATACACATTACACACGATTAAATTTTAATTTTGTTGATAATATTCTATTCCCCTCAAACTTTACACGTAGTACATAAAAAATTAGTATATTGTCGAAAATTATTTATTTTATATACGTTTATTAATACGTCTTTTCTTACACGTTCATATTTTAAAGAAATTTGAATAACTTTAAAATTAACTATAAAATAATATACTTGGAAGTTCAGTTTTGTCAGCTTGCCTCTACAGTGTATAATGTAGACAATGCTATCATGTCATGGTAACAATAACTTCTAAAAATTGGTAAATATAAGAAAAATGTACCATCAATAATAATTTTATTAAAATGACCAACCTTAAAATGAATTACTAGACGAATGCGTTCATTTTTGTATAGTATCTACGTAAATGTGATCGTGTGGTTTTTTAATAAATATCTACGAGAATGAAATCAATTCTTAAGCAAACACACTAGTTCCGTACACTACGTTTTATAACATTAATATGGAGAAAACTTACCATCTGTTTCTGAGGAATTGTATTTAGAATCAGGTTCCCATTCATCACTGCTCTCGAAACTACTGTCCAATAGCTCTTCAAAATTGTCCATTTTAAGAATATTAATAATAATGACAAAGCACAATAAAAACACAACGATGTAAATCCAATTATGATAGCCATTCAGTCATTGATATAAGTATATTTATGGAAACGTTTACAAACACAATGGTGTAAGTCTGACATACACCGGTTTATTTATAAACGAAACATGTGTTTCGTTTATCACTGTAACTACTACTGCCATCTGTTAGTATTTAAATGCAACTATGACTTACATCACATTTTCTGTTAACTTATTGTCATATCTAGATGTAATATCTGTGTCTAAGTCATTTTTTTTTTAAATCTGACTTACACCACTCTGACTTTAACCCATCCATTTGATAACAATAAATAATGACGTCATGGATCATTTCAATCGTTCCTACAACGATACATTCGTCGAATGGATCTTTGAAGGAACAACTGAAATGATCCATGACGTCACTGTTTGTTGTTATCAAATTTAGTCGTTATCAAAAAGCGCATATCAACCACAGATATCTATACTAACTAGATACCGTACTAGCTGTTATCAATTGAAGCTTGATACTAGTGTAGCCGCCATTTTCTCGGATGTCTCGGATATTTTTTTTTTGGAAGTATTTTCAATACATATTCGAAATATTTTTAAAATGTATTTTACCTGTGTTTACTATACTGGAAAGACGCGTGTAAGAATAGCAATTAAATGTATGCTTGTTTTTTTTTTTTTTTTTGTAATAACATCCATTAACAATTAAAATTGTTTATTTTGTATGTATTTATGTTCAGTATATAATAATGTTAACTTTATATTATTTATTATAATTTATAACTAAAGACTGTTTGTTAAAATTCATTACATTTGTAAAATATAAGATGAATATTTGGTTTTTGTTTTAAGTGTTGTTAATGCTTTTATTTGACCTAGTAATCACTATTATAATTATTGTAGTGAAAGCTAATAAAGTAATGAGTGCATTCATGATAATGTAAGTATTAACTAAAAGTATAATGTAATTCTGTAACTAAAAATAATATTACTGAATATTTACAATAATTTTATATTTTCTATATTAGATTTATATATTTTTTATAATATAGATTTTAAATTTTAAATTTACTAATAACGTTTTAAATGCTGTTTTTTTATGTATGTTTAAAACAAGTGTTTTAAACAAAATCAATGTTTTTTTTTAGACGTTTTAAACTTAACAGCTAAGCTCTAAATAAAACCCCTAAATACGCTACTGTTTTATTAGAATGCCAATAAAATATAATGTAGTGGATAAAATAATATACAAGTTCAACTTATAATAAGAGAAGCATATAAATAATATACATATATTCATAATACTAATAATAATAAACAATAATAATTTAAATATATGAATGATCAAACATTGAAGTTGAACTAACATTTAAAATGGGTTTTGTAATGGTCTTCAAAGATTGTCTTATGTTCGCCTGGCCCGAGTCGTCGCGGACATGGCTAAATATATTTATATTTATTTAGCCATGGCGCGGAGAGCTGGTCGCAGTGTTGCCAGTTGCCGAAACTTGTATGATGGAGGTGGCCGACACGTAAATTTGATAACGACAAACAATGACGTCATGGATCATTTCAGTTGTTCCTTCAAAAATCCATTCGTTCCATTCGTAATATTTTACCTAAAATAAAATGGCGACTGATTCTTGATTATAAGTGTCCAACCACTATACATAGTGATAACTGATAACAGTCTATAATATTGATAAACAACCAATAACCAGTTATTGCGACTCGCGACTGTCAGTAAAACCACAAATGTTATTGTTTTTAGCATTTGATATTTTAACAATTGTAATACATTGTTACTTGTCTGATAAGTAAAACTGTTATTATTATACACAATACACATCTTTTTTTTTTTGATGACACCTAATTTCATACTTTATTAACGATTCTTTTCTTCTTAAAATAATGTCATATTAACTCGTACTTTGTAGGTGCGACACAATCTTTCAGATGTAAACGTGCATCATTTTGTTTGCAGTAAATTGTCCCTAATTCCCTATATAGTTATATTTAGAAATGATCATCTGATAATATCACCCCTAGTTTTGAGTCTGAAACATTATAACAATTTTAGCTTTGAGTCGAAAAAAATAACAGTAACAGTTATTTTCACTGTTATTTTTTTGTAACAATAACAATTGACAATAGTTATCCTTTTTTATAACAATTTAGCATCGCTAAATGCTATATAATTTGGTATTGCTATTACAAAATATTGTTTCCGTAATCGCACTGAAGTACAAGTGGAATAATATCGTGTGTTGCGACTATGGACTATCGACTATCCATAGATAGGTCTTTAGATTTAATATAGCCCATTCAAAAATGTGAAAATCAAGTGTTTTAAAACCTTTTACATTTTTTTATTCCTAAAAACACGAAAAATTGTGTTGTATTCCAATTTGTTTAATAATGATTACATTAACACTCTTCTCTTCTTTGTTGCTTAGTTTTGCTGTTAAAAATGTTTTATAATAAATAATAACTTAAAATAATCAATTTTTTTATCCATAAAACTACAATACACATGACTTATGATTACGACATCAAATAATATACTCAGTATTTAAATTATAATATGTACAGTGTACAGATATGATTATAACAGTAATATTTTTTACATGCACACAGTATGTTTTATTAAAAAAATTTTTAATACATTTATTACATAATACATCATTATACGTATCAATAATATCATGCCTTAACAACTAACATTGAACTTAATGCGAAATTTAAAACAAAACACTACACCACTGTTTTTATCAGTTCTGATATTCTAATCATACATACCTATTATGAATACTTTATATGGAATACCTACTTCAAAATTAATAGTTTAATTACATTATTATTATTATTATTATTATTATTATTATTATTATTATTATTATTATTATTATTATTATTATTATTATTATTATTATTATTATTATTATTATTATTATTAATATTGTTATTCGATAAATATTATCACAGTAAAAAAGAAAATATTTCTATAATATTGTATAGAGCTTTATAAATGTATATATGAGATAATATATATATATATATATATTAAGTATATACAACATAATATGTAATACAAAACTTTTTTAAACTGAGCGTTAAATGTGACATTTATATTAATAAATAATCATTTTATATTTGAATAGAATATACAGTAAGAAAACAAATGTAAAAACTGATGTAACATAATAATGAAATTGTTGTAAACAAATAATATGTATAACTATATGAAAAATTTGTTTCCATTATTTTAGGAAAAAAATTGTTATTCATCTCCACAGTTGGGATATAATAATAAAGGTCTTATTTAGGTGTACCTAACTATTAATATGTGATGTTTATATTTAATGAAACTTAAAATAAACTAATTTAAATAAATAATAATAGAATCTATCACAACATCAATATAATATATATATATATATATATATATATATATATATATATAAAAAACAAAAGGAACTATATCATAAAATTAATAGCAAAGTATACAAATAAGTAACAATTATTTACATTTTTTATGCACAAAACAAAAAATAATTAGTTACATATAAAAAAAGTGTACAAAATATAAGTATTTATATAGGTATATAAAATTAATAGTTCGGTATAATACAGTTGCAACAGTATATAGTAATAATACATATATACAATTTATAGTCAAGTATAGTATAATATAATTATTATAGTATAGACACCTATGTTATTTTATGATATAAAACGATATATATAAAACAATTACGTCGAATACATTAAAAATGAAACAAAAAAGAGAAAAGTGAAATAAATTTTACAAGATTATTTTTTAAATATTTTGATTTGCCCAATTATGAAGCACATACTTACAGACACAACTGTATATAAATACATGACTACAATATAACACTGATATATATTTTGTACGACTGGTAGCATCACCTTGGGCAGTGTGTGTGAATGTAATATATTGTCATTTTTATACGTGATGCTGATTATTGTAAGCATGTTATATTCATGCATACTCGTGTGTCAGTATATACAAAACTTGCACCACACACTGAAGTCGAATCGTATTTACTTGTGTCCCTGCACTGGAACTGGACACGGTACTTCAGTCGCCTCGGCATATAAGCATGACGATTCGCTGCAAGAGCAACCGCTGCTGCAACTTCCCTTGTCATCGCCACCCACAACACTGTCATCACCACCTTCATGCAAATCATCGTCATCGCACCAACCACGGTCTCGACGCCACTGTTCTGAGGGCATAAAAGACAAATGTACTGTTGTAAATATTAACATTTATATTATAGTATGTACCTACTTATAAAAAGGAGCATCATTAGACTATTTTTTAGAGGGAAAGGAGCAAATTTGTTAATTGTTACTAATTTCCCTACTAATAACCCTAGTATAATTCTAGTAGGAATTCTCGTTATATATAATATAGGATTTGCATCTTGGAATCTTTACATTAGTTACAGAAGTTAAAACTTTTATTATTATTATTATTGTAATTTATAGTATTTTTGTAGTTTTTTTTATGTGTAAATGAGTGTGTATTTAAATCTCATTAAAATGTTAGTATGTACCTCAACATTATAGGAATAATATTATACTTAGATATAATACTTTAATTAAAATACTTATGTGTCGTATATTCTTGATTTTGACATATTTTGTCAATATAGATTACAAAATCAATAAAGGCAATATAGAATTAACAATTTTTTTTATCTTTTGTTAGGGTAATAGTAAAACCACGACTTGTGATTAATATAATATTTATACCTTTTTTTAAACTGTAGCTAAGTGTCGCCTATGGTTTCAGCTGTAGAACTTACCGGAATTATGTTTGTATCCGAGACTGGTTAATGGTGGCAGAGCGCAACGGTCGATGCTGTTGCCCTCAGAACAACACGTGTTCAACTGTTGCTGTTCGTCCAGCGATCGTTTGCTGTTGTTGTTGCACGACGACAACGGCTGATTGACGTGGCCATACAACAACGACGCGCTCTCGTACTCATAATCGGTGTGCATGCGGTTCCGGGAACCGCCGTATTTGTTGGTGGACCGGTCCAGTCCTTGACACGAGACGTTGCACATAGACGGATGAGACGAGTTTGGCACCTATATACAAACAAATAAATACACTGTAAAGAATCGCTGTTATTTCCTCGTAGAGTTTAATACGCAGATAATATTTTAAGTTTGAAATACGCACAAAAACGTTAATACAATTTTTGATTTTTTTTTTTACATTTTATTCAAAACAGGTCCGCATTTAGGAATTTGACGCTCTGGATAAAAAAAAACCCGCAATATTATAATACAATACAAATTGAATGCAATATAAAAACGATTTTATTTTTAATTTACAATTCAAATTTAGCCGTCCCCTCATAATCAGCCGCCCGGAGAACAGTCCCATGTTGCCCCCCTAAATATGGCCATGATTCAAAATGTTCAAGTCCGTATGAAAATCATACACATAAAAATAAATTAGAAGTATTTTCCTCGGCATAAAGTTGAAGTATAGGAAAGTACTTGTTTTGAAATATTATTGCGTCTTTATACATTCCAATCGGTTGCCACAAACAACTGCACATTTAAATTTTGCCTGAATGCTTACTGGCGGCGGTTGAGTGGAAGGCGGTGGATTGAATCTATGCTCGCTGCCTTGACCAGTGTAAATCCACGCTGGTGTATAGCCATTGCAACTACCGACCAACGACTTGCTGGATTGGATGTGCGACGGTTTCAGAAAACTTCCAGCGTGCATACGACGACTCGTTTGAGGACTTCCACCGTTAGACTATAAAATAATAATAATAATTTTGTTACACAACTGAAATTGACACCACGAAGGAGGCAGTCTAAGAAAATCAAAACGGATAGAAAGTATACCTGAGACGTTTTTCGCATAGAGTCGTTTGGAGGGTGTTGCGGGGGCGGCGGGATGAACTCGTTCCAATTCGGAGGCGGCGGTTGATTGATTGGATAAATCGGCGGTTTCCGTTTGTGATTATTGAAATCTATGTTTTCGTCTGCATAAGTAATAAAATTAAGCAGTTATATTATATTGTTTGATAACTTGTTAATACATATCGTTATAACGGGGATTTTTATTTACCGAGGTAATGGTTGGACGCGACCACTTGTTCATGACAACGTTCGTGGCACGATCCGTTGGAGCTGAGAGTTTTCGTTTCGGACGAACTGCTGGCGGCTCCAAACAAATGCGTCGATTCCTTAGAAACATGTAGAAGACGTGTCAATAAACAATGATATAATATGATACATAGATCACTTGATTAGATTATCGATTGTAAGCAGTGATGTTCCTATCAAATTTGTTGAGGGTATACGCTGCACCCCGCCCCCAATTTGTTTTCTTATGTGTAACCCCCGAATTATTTTCATATATACCCCCCCCCCCAGAAAAAAAGTCATCAACTTTTTGTTTTTGCCGACTGAGCTGAGTGTTTGGGGGGGATGTAACACCCCCCCCCCTAAAATCGTCCCAAATCCAAAACATGAACATTCAATATAATACATATATTTTTCTTACGATTTACAGGAGTAGTTGCGAGGATAGAGGTGATTTCGATTATATGAAAAATAATAAAATAACTAAAAGTAACTATATTTTTTCTTAAATCCATACAAGTATCAAAAAAATTAATTAAATAAATTAGTGAAAAAAATTGTCTGGAAATTAGTTTCTTCGTTTTTTCACGGATGTACTAAATACTCAACATTTATCAATTGTGTACAGGGGAACTTTAGTCGTCGGACGCCGATAACATTTTAATGACGATAATATATCTGATTTATCCACAGACCTTATACTAAGTATAAGGTCTATGGATTTATCTGACTACTATTATTATCGTTATACCTAATGGCTAATATTTCGACTGTCTACGTCAATGTTATACTGGCGTAATACTTGTGATGTGCGTGCCAGCAGTATAGAGGCCTACAGTGGAAAAATTAATAAATATAAATTCCAAAAATAAAATTAATCATAAAAAATAAAAAAATCGACTAAAACTTTTGAGGCCTTTCTTCAGTATTTATGTTTTTTCCGTTACGTATAATTTGAGATTTGAGAGTATACGCAGTATACCCATGATTTTTCAAAAAAATCATGAGAGTATACGTCGTATATGGAGTATACCCATAAGCGTGCGCAAGGGGTAGTCAGGATAGGCACTTGACTACTTTGCGAACAACTCCCCCACCCTCAACATAATATTATGTTTGACCATTTCAACATGTCCGTAAACGGTAAAATGTAAGAAATCGATCGGTTAGATGGACTTCTAACTATGTTCATCGAACAAGATATGGCTTATAATATAGATGTGGATGAAGTTATTGAATATTTCAAAATCAACACACCAACCAAAAGGCGTATGGAGTTATAATTAAAACATATCTAATATGTTTATTATATATAAAATAGTGTTGTTTAATTTTTACTTATTAACTAATTTAGGTATATTACATTATATTATTACTTATAAAATAATTTTTTACTATGGTAAATGCAGTTAAATAAAGTTACCCTATCTAAAATTTTTTGTTCATGTTAAATGTCAATGTGTAATGTATCATTTATGACTACCCTGCCAGTAATGTCTGTGCACGCTTATGAGTATACCCTATGGGAACACCACTGATTGTAAGGTAGATAAAGGTGTATAATGTATATATAACATATAATTATATATATTAGGGATGTGTAGTTCATGAGCTAGTCGACTCTTTAAAATGAATTGAACGAGTTGAATGAGTGTTTCGAGATTCAGCGACTCAGTACAAGCAATATTTTTAATTCAATTCACTACACTGAAACTGCATTGCAATGTTGTATTGTGTAATCAGTGATTACTAATCACGATTCTAGACTCTCGAATCTATTTTAGTCGAGTAATTGTTGATAATGGATTCCAAATCCAAACCACGGTGTATAGAAGATTTTCTATACCTTGTCCAAACGTGAAAACGTTTTGCTATGTTTCGTGTGTGTAAGACGAAGAGAGAAAATGCCCGCTTTCAATCACCTTAAGCTATTTACGATTCTGCCGATAAGTGAACAATCAACAATGAAATAATAAATATGGACTACGGACATGCGAGTCGAGCCGAGACTCGAGAATTCGAAAGTGAACATTCAGATTCAAACAAGATTTGAAGAGTTCAGAGTCGACTTACCGGATCGACTCATTGAACTGAAGTGAGTTGAAAGATTCAGTTCAGCAAAATGAGTTGAAATTCCCTTCCCTAATATATATACTTACATTGCAATCGTCTCTGTTCAGCAGAGTGGTGGTGGCATATGGTGTAGGATTGGACATCATGTCTTTCCGTGGATTGTAAAAAGTCGACAAGTTCCGAGTGTCCACTTCGGCGTAGTCGGCGCAATTCGTTTCTCGCCCGATGTTGTTCAACAGTTTCGACTCGGGGTCCTTCTCTCCGTTTCGCCAACCGCGGTCGATCCACAACGCCTCTTTTCCACCAGCGCTTAACATACTCAACTGTGATAGGTCGCCACTAACCACCGGCACTAAATGCATGAACAATTAGAACATATCGTTAATGTAATAGTTTTAGTAGATAATAAAAGACTTAAAATAGGTCAGAACGGTCCCAACCTGTTATAGATTAGGTTAGGTAATATATATTGTTGAACATCGGTGGTATAAGAACTCCCACGTAATTGGTTACAATACTTACCGTTGAAGTGACCTAACTGTTTGCCTGCGTTCTGTTTCCGTTTCAAGTATACGACGGTGACGATTACGCACGCCAACATGACGACTAGGGCCACCAATAGTACAATGATCCAAGCCTCGCCATTGGTCGTCGACGAATACGCTCTGGCCGGATACGCAGGATCCATGACGATGGGAATTGGTGCACTGTAGGGTCCATATCCGCTCCGGGTGTAAGCCTGAACTCTAGCCGTAAAACTCCCGCCCACCGTTAAGTTGAGATGAATCGTCGTGGTTGACGAGTTTAACAGTTCTTGTACGGTGGCCTTTGTAGCGTTGTTGTTCTTGACTTGAATCTAAAAATATAATGTTATACGATTGATTACAATTCATCCGTTATGTTTAAAAATGTAGCTCTCACTTTATATCCAAGCAGTGCACCGTTGATATGCTGTGGAGGAGGTGCTGACCATCGTATGAACGCGAAAGTAGCATTCACCATGCCGGTTTGTACGTCCTCTGGAGCCGCAGAAGGGACTGAAACAACGTAAGCATATTTATGTATTTAAAATGAATTGTAATTAAACCTCTTTTTAAATATTTCCTAGTATTTCTTACCGAGAAACAGAAATTGAAGTATATTATAAGTATTCGAGTAATTTATACATTTTGCTAAAAACGTATTCTGCAGACTTACCATCCTCGTGAGTTTGGACGATCATCGAGTTTGATGGTTGGCCTTCGACTGTCTTGAAGAACGGCACCAAGAAGAAATCGTACTTGGTGAACTTACGGAGATTGGCTAGAGTATACGATTTTGGTTCTCCGTTGTTCATCATCACCGTCATCATGTTGTACGTCTGCGAGCCACCTGATAAATCTCTGAAACGTACATGAATACCTTCTATCCACTCGGGACTGCTTAATACCTATATAATAGTATAGACATAAGCAAGATATATTATTATAGTCAATTTTTCGACGATAATAAGCAATGTCGGTCTGACCTATAATTGGGCTCCAAGGTAAAAATTTTCAATGGGTCCCCGTTCTCATTTCATGGTAATGTACAATATTGAGAAAATAATTTGTATAGACCGGCTGCACTGGGGAGTTCGTGTGTGCATAATTTATTTAACAAGTTGTAACATTTTTTTTATTTAAATTAGTTGTAGACATATAAGAGTATAGAAATAATATATAAAGTTTATACGTTAATATAACTAGCAATATACTTTTAAAAAATTTCTTAGAATATATTCTTATATCAAAATTATAAAGTCCTTTAATTCTTGATTCGAAAACCTAAACTTGTCAATTATTCAATCTTTGTTAATGAACTGAATTAAGTTTTCTCCCACGTACACAGACTTCAGATAAGATGTGTGTGAATAACCGAGAACCTAAATTTAGTATTTAAAATCTTCAGCTTATAAAAAACACATGTTCATATGGAACTTGTGCAGTGTAAGGAAGTATTAAACTGTATTTCATTTCTACAAAAAGTGAATTAAAGAAGTCGAATTTTGAAGTTAATTCATACAATACAATAGAAGTACTTCGAGTAAACTATCATTAAAATTTTTATTATTATGTTCATCCTTCTCTTCGTCTGCGTTTACAGATGATTCTGCTTTATAACTTCACATTGTTTTCCGCGTAAAAATATTTTAATTTTAATTTGCTATTTTATGACGGACACTTAAATTGCTGGGGGCCTCGGCGGACGCCGGATAGCTGGGTGGGCCAAACCGACACTGATAATGAGTACTTATTATTTTGATTATTTGCCATACAACGTACTTCCCAAATGATCCGAACCGAAGTGGACGATATTGGAAATAGTTCCTTGAAGTCTATGACTTTGGTGCTCAGCCGTTCTCTGGCTTCTTCTAAAGACTGTTGTGTGATGATTGTATTTGTTCCACCGGTTTTCACCACCGCGGACAACGCGCTTGGCACGCTAAGACCGTGTGAGTTTTCGGCTCTCACCATGAATACGTAAGATGTGTCTGGTTTCAAATTGTCAACCTGCACAGAGTAGGAAATGGGTTAAAAAATCCACCGAATAAAAATTTGTAGGTACGAATATACGCGGTGACTTGGTACACATATATAATAGGTATATCTAGAGTGACTTTTTTTTATCATAAGACAAGCTATATTTTAGGAAATATAAATCATTTTTGTTATTTTTTTTATTTTTTAGAAAATTTTATTATTACCTATATCAACTTTGATTTTTAAATGGTAACCTACTTACCTATGATTTAAATTATAATGTATTTATGGGTACTTACGAACGTTAATTTCTAAAATCGGATGAATATTTCCCGAGTAATAATAGCATTTAGGTTCAAGGTACGATAGAGTGGAGAGGTGCTGTTGTAAAGATAGAAAATATATTTTTGGAGACGCTATATCAGATATCTTCGCCAGTAAAGTGTAATTTTTAATAACCACTACATATATACATACATATAATACCTAGCAAATATAAACTTATTATTGTAATAATGATACGGATATTCTACCGAACGAAGTAAAAAGAAACTCCTAGGTATACGCATATATTTTTATGTAGTGATTATTCACAAGCGGAATATTAAAAAATCATTTTGATTTACTTAGTTACTTTAATTTTATTAATTTGTATGGAAAAAAATTATGAATTATCATTTAAAAACCTGCAGAAGTTTACATTTGTTTAAAGTATATTGAATGGGAATATAATTTTAAAAATGGTCTATAAATAATAATCCTCATAATATGATTCAATAATGAATAAAAAACGCTGAAATACAGATTGCGTGAAATCTTGGCAAATATTCAGTGAATCGTAATAAACAAGATAAAAAATGCTCACTATGGGAGCGTGTTAATTAATATCCCCGGTTTCTAAACGTATTCTATTTGTAATTTTCTTAAAATATGATATACATAGACCAATTAATAAAGTGTAGTCGATAGTGAAAAATCAATAGTGAATAATCGATTGTAAAATTAATAATTTCCTTCGTATCTATGATAACGTTATCGATAGGACGGACGGACACAACTGTAATGTAAGGTGTATAAACTTTTGTCTAAAAAGCCAGTCAATATACATATATATATATATATATATATATATATATATGTGTGTGTGTGTGTACTTACGACCATTGTGTTGGTCGATATGCGATGTGCGGCGACCACCCATCCGGTTTGCAGGTCGGAGCTGTAATACTCGAGCGTATAACCGATGATCGGCGACGCGCCCAGGTGAGGGGTGGGTGGATGCCACGTGACTGTCACGGAATTTTTGGTGACATTCACGATAGTCGGGACAGATGGGGCTGCCGGGAACATGGCCGGGTCGGGGGCGCGGTGGAGACGAGATCCCGGAGATTCTTCGACGCTCAACGACGCCGACCAGGATGTTTCACCGCTCTCCGAAGATGCGGTACACGTGTACAAGCCGGAGTCGGACACTTCCAGTTCTATAAAAGTAATATATTTTATATAATTATTGCATAGAAAAACCTATGCAGCTATATATACAATACGTCAATACTATATGTATGTAATAATGCAGTAGATAATATAAAAAATAATTGAAAAATAAAGAAGTACCCTTACGAACGTTGTATTATTGGAATATTTAAACAAGGTGGGTCCTAATTATACTTTTGTAAAATACATTTATATGACTTTATAATAATAGAATATTAATGATAAATATTTATATGAATGTTTATGTTTACGTGATGTAAAGGTAACTTCAACGAACATGGTTTATGTTGTGTTTATGTTTACAACCTTGAAGTAAGGAAAAGATTATAATCAGGGCTCGGATTCTGTAGCATTTGTTTATTATTATTATTGAATACAATTAAAAATAGTAGAGTAAGCTATACATTTGTAATATACATCGATTCTAATAGTATGTATACTTATTATTTTATTTAATAATAATTAACGCCAATCGGCTTTTTTCTACATAAAAGTGAATAGTAATAATAATTATGATGAAGCAATAACAATTGTAAAGTAATAATAATACAGTGGTCAGTGATCTAAACTCTAAAGGTAAAACAAAAAAAAAAAAAAAACAAAGCAATGCGAAAAAAATAACAATCAAATAATAATGAGTGGTGCAGATGCATTATCATCCTTGTAAGAGGTACATTTCGCATAAAATTACTACTGTTATGTATTACGTGGTAAATACAATGTATATAATACGAATTAAGTACATATAAAGTATAAAATTTTATATTGTTTATTTTTGCACATTTTAGATTTCTAGTGCTATTTTCCCGGTTTTTTGATGATTTTTTTCTAATATAAATTAAATTGAAATTATTTTGTTTTTCATACATCTTATAACCTTAAGAAATTAAGAAAAATTATCCACATTGCCGTTTCATTAATTATAATATAATAACCTATTTTTAGGTAATAAATATCGCGATATCTTGGCAGTGTGCGTAAATCTTTACAATAGTTCAGTAGATATGATTTTTTTCTGGAGGAGGGGGATTTTCAAAATAAAAATATTTTATATATTATTAATTAATAAAAGAATCTCATAATTACAAGTCAATTCGCCGATTGATGTAGAGTACATATAAAACTTCTTTTACATTAATCATTGTATTGTATACGGTTTTTATGAATAATAGATTTTTCAAGAGGTATAATATTTGACTCAGTTCAAGAGAAACTATCAAATTTCTTTGTATAAAATTTTGTTGCTTTTTCTACAATCAAGTAAAAACAAAATTCAATATTTTTTATCAGTTGTCTATATCTTGTATCTTGTATATATTCACATATACAATAAAGCATAGTAATGCTCAAGATTCTGAACTTTATATAATTATAGAAATATTATTATAATAATTAATATGTACTGAAATTTACTATTACTTTCACAATCAACGAAATACAATTTAAACATTTTAAATAGTCAGTACAATTTTTTGGGGGGTTTAGATGGAGTGAAACTCCTTATACTCTCCCCGTATCTACGCCGCTGCTATAATTCATAAATAAAATAATTTTTTTTCTCTACTTTTTCCCTTGATTTACTGTTTTTAGGACATATTTTAAGATTTTTTCGTTTTATTACAGCGCATATTTCAATACCTTTTAGTGCTATAAATTCCGAGCCCTGATTATAACTTATTTCACTTAATATAAAAGAAAAAAAGTTATTTATTAATATAGATACAAATAGTAGAAAAAAAAAATATAAGTGTAAACTCTATGTAATTTTCCACTCTAATATTATATATTGAAAGGAGGACCACTGAGTTGGATGATATTATAATACATTATGATGGGTGTATATAAATAATATATACATTATACATATTTACAAAACACGTTTTAATAATTTCAAATGATTCAATTTGAATAAGGCAAAGAACTTTTTATTTCGTGGAAGAAAACGGCGTATTTGGTTTTTGCTTTTGGCGACGTAGTGAAAGATAATTAATAAAATATTCAATGGACAATTTTAGTTTGTTTATTTTGAATTTCAAACAAATTTCGTAATGAAACTTTTTCAAATGATATAAATAATACGCTAATATAATAATCATACTTGACGGTATATTTTCTGCTTTTATTTAATCTTTAGTACGAAAAACAACTTTGAAAAGAATTCAGTTCAAAGGTATATAATATGATGAAACGTTACATTTTCTCTCTTTGGATTTTGAAAAAACCCAGTAAAATGAAGTCATGATAATAATATTATTTTATTATTATTTATTCTCACTAAGTTGATACTAAAATGTTTGGAGTATATCTACAGTAAACAGAGCTTTTTCCTTACTTCATATTTTACTCGTACATTTTTACTGATATATGTAAAGTAATAATAAATAAATAAATAAAATCGAAAAACTGTAAAAGATTATATAATTGTGATAAAAAACGAAACTTTTAATAACATTTGTAGATATACGAGTATTTATATACAAATTATATTATGTCACAACTTTCGATACGATTATAATGTATACAAAATGTTATATAATATATGCATAAGTAATATACAAATGATAAATCACGAGAGAAAAAAAATTAGGTGTACTTACCGTCAATTTGCAGCGTACCCGACGACGTAATCGTCACCCTAGGATCGTCCGGAGACAAGTAGTTCCCATTTCTATACCATTTGATGGTGGGCAACGGTATGCCGGATGCTTGACACGGTAACGTGGCTGCCGATCTCGTGGCCAGCGTCTGATTGGTCGGTCCGATGTCAACGACCGGTGGAGGTACGTCTTGAACAGAAGTGACCTGAAAATGTAGGTATTGCATAATATTATATCAAATTAATTTCGATATAACAAACTACAAACCGACTGCGACGGTAGAAGACATAATTTGTGAAATACAATTTGCCGCTACGATTTATTTCCTATAGTTAGGGTGGAAAAAAGACTTGTCATCACAAATGATATTCGTGATGGATGTGTCACATAAGATATATCGAATCAAATTTTTTAATCTAAGTGAAATAATGTAGGTTTTCTAAAATATCAAAGTGAATTTTCAAAACAAATACAAAATATCGTTATGCTGTTGAATCGATGCAAATTTTCATACACAAATTGATCTACAAGAACTCGAATTTTCATACTATTTTTACGTCGCAGTGGAAATTATAACTAAAAATCACGTAATGATATTTAGATCAAAAGCAAAATGAATAACTTTTAAGTTTTAAATAATCAAAACACATTTTCACGAACTATTGAACTAAGTAAGTGCATTCGTAGGAGTACGAATATTAACAAACAGAATTTTTCTTCAATTGATAGGTATATCAAATTTCTTGTTTTTAGCTTTTATGACTAACACAGTGGACCCAATTATATTTTATAGTATCAAAATATTGAAAAATCTAAATTCGAATTCCGTACCGGATTTCGTTGTACGATAAATTTTATTTATTTTGAAAACTGAATTTGGATATCTTAGAAAGTCGACAATTTTATACTTAAGTTGAAAAACAACTTTATATATTTTGCATATAGAATTATTTTATTAAATAATAAAATATAGACAAAATAAAAAAATAAAAAAATAAAAAATAAATTAATAAAAAAATAAAAAAAAATAAAAAGGATATGTAAAAAAATTAATACACGTGAATAATAAAAAATCTGTATATGTATATATATAAACAATAAATATACATACATATAAATAAATGTATACTTAAATATACTAAACTGCCAATGAGTATTACGTAATAAATGAAATAAAAAAATATAATGTTGTTGTATAAATAAGTTTATTTCGACCGGTTTCGACTAAAAGTCATCATCAGGTATAAATTACTTTTTGCAAAATACAACAACAGAAAGAAAAAAGAAAAATGAAATATAAATGAATAAATTACATAGAGATAACTATGAAAATTACAATAAACAGACATGGAGTTTTTTAATCCGAAAAAAAAATATATATTATATAAAATAATAATAATAAAATTTAAAACTCAAAACCAACAAAGAAATTGTGTAACATATGAGCACTATGGCAAGTTATCAATATTATCTGACATGTACTGATATAAAATGTTATTTTAAATCTGTTTGTATATTTAAAATATTATTAAATCCATTGTGTTTAACTTCTTTATAAATATGTAAAAATAATAATAATAATAATAATACAAATTTAAAAACTTTCTTCCGAAACAGAATTAATATAGGTATTACGTTGTATATTTAAAATTTCTAAGTCATTATTTATATCAAAAGTTATCGAATGGTTGTTTTCTAAAACATGTTTTGCAAAATTAGAATTTGGAGTAACTTTTTTAAATTTTATTTCAGAGATGTGTTCTTTATATCTAGTATTAAAATTCCTGTTCGTTTTACGAATATAAAATTTATTACAACTGCGTTTAAGTTTGTAAATACCAGGATTATTAAATTTATTAAAATTATTATTTGAATTTGTTTTACTTTATTATTTATTTGTTTGATTAAATTATTACTAGTGTTGAATGCAATTTTAATATTATTTATATTATTATTTAAAATTTTGCGAATTTATCCGATAATATATTTTGATATTTCATACTACAATAATCAGTTATATTATTCATTTGTTTAGGATTTTTATTTTTCTTTAATCTTATTATGTATTCTTTTGACTGTGTTTAAATTATATTTATTTTTAGTGCGATATCATAGATAACATTAAGCTCATGTTTATAATTATGTTTATTTAAAGGAATACGTTCAAGTCTATAAAAAATAGAATTAAAAAATTCAATTTTTTGTGAAAAAGGATGATTGGAATCATAGGGAATAATAGAATCAGTTTGTGTAGGTTTTCTGTAAATATTAAATTCAAATTTATTATTAACTAAACTAACAGCAAGATCTAAGAAATTTATTTTATTGTTTAATTGCGTTTCTAGAGTAAATTGAATATGTTTATTGATTTTATTCAAACTATTAACCATAATTTCAGCTTATCTATTTGTACCTCTGAATAAAATGAAAGCATCGTCTACATATCTGAAATAAGCTTTAATAAATGGGCTACATAATTTGTTGGAAAGTATATTATTTGTTTCATAATCTATTAAGTATAATTCTGATAAAAGTGCACTTAAAGGACATTGGTAAAACGAACAGGAATTTTAATACTAGATATAAAGAACACATCTCTGAAATAAAATTAAAAAAGTTACTCCAAATTCTAATTTTGCAAAACATGTTTTAGAAAACAATCATTCGATAACTTTTGATATAAATAATGACTTAGAAATTTTAAATATACAACGTAATACCTATATTAATTCTGTTTCGGAAGAAAGTTTTAAATTTTATTATTATTATTTTATATAATATATATATATATATTTTTTTTTCCGATTAAAAACTCCATGTCTGTTTATTGTAATTTTCATAGTTATCTCTATGTAATTTATTCATTTATATTTCATTTTCTTTTTCTTTCTGTTGTTGTATTTTGCAAAAGTAATTTATACATGATGATGACTTTTAGTCGAAACCGGTCGAAATAAACTTATTTATACAACAACATTATATTTTTTTATTTCATTTATTACGTAATACTCATTGGCAGTATAGTATATTTAAGTATACATTTATTTATATGTATTTATATTTATTGTTTATATATATATATATATATATATATATATATACATATACAGATTTTTTATTATTATTATTATTATTTCGTATGGCTTTAATATAACATTCACAATATAACGTAACACAATATAAAATATAAATATAGTTGCATACGGCATACATACATCGTACGTAAGAATATCAAATGAGAGACCATACGTATTTTTAATCACGCGCACGCAATTAATTAAATAAGAAAAGTATATCTAGGAGTAGAAGTCTTGACAACGTACTTGCAAGAACGCCCTTAAAGTCACCGATCCGGCGACGGACAATGCGGAACACACGAGAAACCCGGCATCCTCTTTTTGAGCGCCTTGTATACGCAACGTGCCCTCTTGAGTAACGTGAAAATGTCCATATGCATTCCCCGGGAACATGAGCACTTGGGACCCTTCGCGCGTCCAGAACACCGACGGCGGAGGATTACCCTGCGCCACGCAGTCGAAATTTGCAATTCCGTTTAGGCCCACTTTCTGGTCCTTAGGTCTAGTTACAAACGTCGGAGGAGCTAGAATAAATACGGTATGGTTAACATACTTGCGTAAATATAAAATGAAAATACGCGCATATACGTGTACACCTCCTACACGACAGTTTACATATTTTACAATACAAAACGGATAACATATATACGACGGATGTAGGTATAACTTGAAAAAGTTTACGGTTTTATATAATGTTAAAGAAAGAAAATCGATATACTTAAAACAGTGCAAAATAAAATAAATATATTATATGAATACATTTTTTGATATTTACTGCGTTTTATTATTATTATTATTATTTTTGCAATATATAATCATTATATATAATAAAACTAAGTTAATAAAATGTGCGTGCCGATAAAACTTAAAAAGGAGTCCCGGCACGATAAAGGGACTTATATAGTGTGATAGCCCTTTATCCCCCTTCGAACAAGAAAGTTCCCGTTTTAACCTAAAGGGCGTGTTTTTAAAGATATAAGGGACTTTCCAACCCTTCAACTTGGAAATTGTGTAGTGGCGCCATCTGTTGTCGAGTATTTGAACTTCATTCATCATTATCATTATATATAATAAAACTAAGTTAATAAAATGTGCGTGCCGATAAAACTTAAAAAGGAGTCCCGGCACGATAAAGGGACTTATATAGTGTGATAGCCCTTTATCCCCCCTCGAACAATAGTATATAGTATATATATATATTAGGGTGGTCTTTATTTTTGAGCCTTCGAAATATTGATGCAGTAATCCCCCATTTTAATATATTTATAAATATAATTATTTTAATAATGATAATACGAGAGAGTTTCATTTTTGTTTTTTTTTTTAATAAATATTATATAAGGGTTTCGAAATAAAATTACGAACGACTTACAGTGCACGGTCAGTGACGCCTTGGCTTTTTCGGAACCCACGTCGTTTTCGGCATTACAAACGTACAGTCCTTCGTCTTGGGCCATCACGTTAATGATACGCAGTGATTTGTTGTCTAATATTTGGGCTCGGCCGAAAGGCATTTTACTACCCTCCCGTTCCCAGTAGATGTTCGGTTTTGGATCACCACTCACCTTGCACTCGAACTCGGCCGTCTGTCCGGTATGAACCGTAACGTCTTTGGGTTCGGTGTTCATGAACGGTTTCACTATGGACATAAAACATGACTCGTCTTAACGTACAACGAAATATACTCTTTAGGAAGAAATATGTGACAATCCATTTATTAATTATTTATATATATATATATATATATATATTTAATCTTATTATAAGTATTTTGGAAAATGAACAATATTACAATCACATTTTTACAAGTTAAATACAACATCGTTAAAGATATAATATAATTATATAATATGCGCGATAAACAATTATATTTTGAATTGGATTGTTGGGCGAATGTGCGCGAATACAAAATATAAATTTTCACTACGGGATATATAATATACTTGTGCAAAGTTAGACATAATCGTACCCGAATAACGCCATTTTAATTATTATCGAAATTAGAATTCAGGGCTAAATGTTTGTTTAGCAAAGTCGACAGAGTTTGTACACATACGTATATTATTTTATAGGATAGGCAGATAAGATTTCGCTCGACAACAATAACTTCTAAAGTCGTTCTGAGCTGCATAAATGTAATTTAGATTATATTTTTGTAGGGAGAGTCGGTGGGTGTATTACGGGGTTAAAAGTATGTTGAGTCGGTTTTAAATCCATCAATTTTAAAGGAATATTTAGAATTGTATGTTGTTATGTCATCGATGACAAATAATTACTATTTGATTCGCTAAATAAGAATCATATACGTGATAAAATTCTTCTTCTTTTTTTCATGTCCGATCATTTTTTGCAGTTATATTTTATTTGTCCAGTAATCTGCCAATTTTATGAATCTCCTCCACATCATCTTTACTACACGTTCTTTCAAAGTTAGGGCATATACAGGTATATTATATGTGTTTATCATCTTGAACTCTTCCACATTCACACTTGTCATCCTCTGATAATCCCCATTTTATCAAGTTCTTTCTTGTTCGTCCGCATTCCGCTTTAATCCGATTAATTGTTCTCCAAAGGTTCCAAGGGAGAGTTTTTCCTCAATGTAATTCTTCTTTTGGTTCTATTGCTACAGTGTCATTCTCGTTACTTTCCCTTATGTTTTGTCTCCATCGCTTTACTCTTTCTTTGTCTGCTTCTCTTTCCACTACTTAACTTGTTTTTAGAAAGCTTTTCCTCGATTTTAGCCAAAAATTTGCTGTTGTTATGTTGTATATTGGGTGTCTTTCATCAACTTGCACTTTTGTCCTTTCGATTTATGTTGCGACATCACGTTTAATTTGTGGTAGTGCTATACCCCTAAGTATTTAAAATTATAACACTATATGCGTATATAGCTTGTTTTGATTACTTTTAATATGTAACTAAAACCGGGAAAAATATAAAATTTAAAAAAACTATATATTATTATACTATAAATATATATTATATTTATATTTTTTCGAGTCAACCACAGGTTTTTTTTATATACGTCTGGTCTATGAATTATAATGCCAAATAAAACGGGTGTCCCCTCTCGCGTGTCAGATTAATGACTTTCCAACAGTAGTATACAATATTATTTGTTGCTGCAGACACAATATTTTCTAAAATGTATACACGTTTTTCAAATCAGCCGTACGCCAAAGGCGCGACATATGTACTTATTATTGCACTCAAAAAAAAAGAGACAAAAAAAAGAAAAAAACAGAAAAGGGAAGAATTTATCGCACACAAAAATGGAAAACGACGTCAATGGCACGACGAATTTAATATAATATGTATGTGTGTATACATATATATATATATATATATATATATATATATATATATATTGTATATATATAAAATTTGTTTCCGGAACATTAAACACCCAATTTTTCAGCGAGTTCTCCCATATACGAGTATAATAGTACATGCTCGTTTTCACTCTCTCTTTATGCACAATTAACGGCTCATCTATCAAATTTTCGCATGCATAGAACGAATAAAACTAATATAAATCCAATATTTGCTACCACACCATATTCGTTTTGGGAGAAACTTTCAACTGGTTTCAGTGAAAGAAAACTTATTGGTGTCGATCAGAGGATAGTCGGGAAGAAAAGAAGGGTCACTCAAGAGAAAAAAAAACGTACGTTAAAGCGAATAAAGGAATCGTATATACGAGTACACACACACACACACACACACACACACACACACACATATATACGTATATTATTGTATACACGAGTATATAAGGATTGCACACATGTAAATATGTTATGATAAACCTCCATTGGGTGTGTGTGTATGTGTGTACGTACGACGATGACGTGATATCTATCGAAATTTTTATTCTATTTTTTTTATGCAAAATGGACTAGAGATTTTCATAGGAAAAATATCAATACTCAACAGGTATTTATTATTCGATGAACGTTTTTTTCTCTTTTGCGTATCCGGATATATATACATATATATATATTATATACATACATATATAAAATATATCTTCACCCAATATAATGAAATTCTCACGTACAGAAAAAAAACGGTAAAAGAGATCGTGGAACGTTTTTCTGTGTATGTATATATTATGTACATATGATAATATATTATCGCCTATATTACAAGGTGTTTGCATATAAAGAACTTACGACTGAACCTCAACCATATCAAATTGATCATTTTGCGATATATATATATACACACACACAATAAAACCTCCCTTAACAGATACCTTCCAATAGTGGACTTTTTTTAGGAACAGGGACATTTTTACTATTTTTAATGGGGAAACCTCCGAATAGCGAACAGCTATAGTAATCTTAATTTAAAAATAATGTCAAAACGGGGATAGCAAAACGTGCTCGCATTAGGTTTAATGATAACGAACTCGTTCAGTAAACTCGAACAATAAGATAAGATAATATTACGACGATGAACGACGATTATGACGAAAATATCAATGTCTTGAATGCCAATATTTCTTCTGTTTTGTCTATGATTAGTTTTCAAGGCGATGAGTGCGTTAAAACGAAAGACGTCGTCACTTCGCAAAAGAATTTAAATTCTCATCTTCCATCCAAACAACGGAAACGTAGGAGTTCGTGTACTTGCAGAAAATTTTACACTGTATGCGAATTTAAAACATTTACCCCCTCTAAAAATCGGATACAATTTTGGTGATCAAGGATGTCCGCTATTTTTAGAGGTCATATATAACAGCACTAGTAGTAATAATAATAATAATAATAATAATAATAATAATAATAATAATAATAATAATAACAATTGAGAACGTATACATGATATATGATATACGTATTTTGCCAATGCCTGCACAACTACACATCATGGAGCTGGCGTACAAGCATGGTTTGGGGGCCTACTATTGTTAAATAAATTAATGTTATTGACATTGGGTAATAGTTGGCACCCCCAACTACCCTCTGGACTGTTGTATTTATTTTTAAATCATTAAAATTTTTTTTTGTAATAGGGCTCTGGGTTTAAATATAGCGTAATGAAATCATTTAATTCAAAATTTCATACTAAATTATGCAATTATAAAGATTATTTCATGTTTAAAGTTGAACTGTTTAGACAAAATTTGGTTGTGCACTTACGCCACTGGTCATTGAATAATTTCATGATAAATCTGATAACTTTTGAATAAAGTGCAAATGTATAAACTATAAACTATATATATTTATTAATTATTAATAATACGTAAATTAAAAATTAATAATAATAAATAATTATTTATAATTAATTATACGTTAATTATAAAGATATACAAAATGTTAACCTTTTACTACGAGTATAAAGTCAAATACTTATTAGTTATTATATATACTAAAATATTGGAGGTTTAATTTAGGGGCCTAAATTAGTTTTGGAAGGTTGAGGGGCCGGTGTGCATTGCACACCTTACAAACCCAGTAGTTGCGGCACTGTATACTGCATGAGCGTACATGACGAATGGTCTTAGAAAGAGAGAGAGAGATGTTCGTAACACGTATTTATCACGATCGGTTTTATTTGCACCCCTCCGCGAAAGGCCAAATATATAAAAAAATATATAAAACCACGGTCAACTTATTCCAATATTTATAGTAAGTATAATAGAATATATTTCTGTATGTACGTACCGTTTACGGTCAGTTTGGCCGGTGTGCTTTCTCTCATGGCTACGATATTTTGAGCCACGCACAGATATTCGCCTCCGTCGTCTTGCCGGACGTCCGTAATCATAAGATTCCCACCGTCCACAATTCGCATCCTATAAATAAACATAGGTATAAATTGAATTTTGACGTACTGTGTATTAGTAGTTAGTAAATACAATACCAATGTAAAAATAAAACAAAACTTTAACAATATACGTATTATATACAGTGCAGGATATAGAGGAAGGGAAGTGGGTAACCTTGCCCCGAGCGCTGTTGGTATAAGAGCGCTCTTAAATATATGAAAAATTAAAAAAAAAATGTTATGTCTGTACCCGAAAATTCTACCAGAAATGCTCCGATCTTTACAGTCACAATTTGTTATCGGTAGCAAATTGCATCAAATTGGTACTTTAAAGAGATCATTTCTCGATTTTCTCAAAAGCGCCTAAAAATATAATTCAAAACTATTAAAAAATTACAACAAAAAAAAAGGGTAAAACCACGATTGCGTCAAAATTTTCGAAATTTTGAAACTAATGGGTACAGAGACTTGAAATATCCATCAAATATGTAACTTTATATTATATTAAAGAAAAAAAAATTTCAAAAACTTTCTTTTAATTTTGGACTATTTATAGCAATTATATAGGTTTTGAGGTATTTACTTCATAAATAAGGTTAATTTTTGTTATATACACAAAATATTTCACCGAAGCTCCGCTCATTGCAATTATTTATCATTGCTTTCAAATTTATAATGATAACAATACACTCTAAAATTTTTATCCAAGTAATTCACTTAAACGACATTCATAAAACCCCACGGCTCGCTACCTCTTTCATTTTTAAAACTTCCCAATAAATTTGAAAATTAAATAATATAGGTGCCTTGGTATAATTTCATACAAATTAAAACAATTATACGGCAGATTCGGCAGGAAAAACAAAATATTTTGTTTTCATCCGGCATCAACCGACGACCATATACGGCCGACTTGAGGTATCGCAACAACTTTACTTATATATGCATTTTAGACCCCCGCGCTTCCATATTTTGAAGATGATAACTAGGTTCGATTTTGATGCATGAAACATAAATGAATTCTTTGATAAGTCTACTTTGCATCTATCGGATGATTTTCTGAAATATTAACTGAAGAATAAACTATTAATTATCTAAGTTTTTGTTTTTACAAACATTTTTCAAATTTTTAAAATCTAGTAAAATCGATTATATTTCGTAAAATCATCCGGTTAATGCATAGCTTAACTTCTTTTGTTCCGAAGTATTTTTTACCAAAATTATTCTAAGCAGCATACCGAACGAATATATTATGTTCTTTCATAAAAACGTTATTGGCTATATGCTGCTCTCTATTGGTAAAAATAATAATTATAGTAATAACATAGACGCCCACTACTATCCACAACCCGCCAGTCAAAACTATATTAGGACTATTTATAAACTGTTTATCTGGTTTTACCGCTTGCGATGGCTTGTCTCGCCGCTAGGAATACGAAATATATATACAGAATGTTTCTGAACTCGGTACCATAAATTCGTACACACACTCAGTGGGGTGTTCCAATAACGAAAGTTTTGAAATTTTTCTTCCATCATTAATACCTAAGTTTTTAGGTTTTTATTCAAAGAATTTTGATATAAATGTAAAAATAAATACACCATGATATTTCCTGCAAAATTCTCATACGTATCGATATGTCACATCATTTTTGCTTATTTCTGCCCTATTTTGACACCAGCGAGACGCTCGTGACCCCCTATGTCGTCATGACGTCAAAATCGGGCATAATATATAATATATATTACTGCATTGCTAGATATTCGGTGAACAATAATGTATTAATTTTCGGGTAGTGTTTTTCGTTCTCCTATACAACAACGAGTGAAGTTTCCCGTATCGGAGAACGATATTAGAGTTTCTGCGACTCGTAAAAATTACGAGAACGAGAACGACAAACTTGTCGTAAAATGTTTCTCATATACGAGAAACACAATGTGAAAAAACTAGTTTCTACGATCCGTGTATGAAAAACGTAATAATATATTGAACTATATTATTGAAATTTTTGTAGATAACAAATTTCACCAAAATAATTTATTTATATAACATTTATCAATTAAATTTGTCGTTCTCGTTTACAGGAACCACTCGTTGTCGTATACGAGAAACTCCACACGTTGTCGTATACGAGAACGACAAACAAAACCCGAGAATACTGCACATGCGCACTCCAACGTTCACGTGATTTTCTCGTATATGAGAAACAAAATTGCAAGTCGCAGAAACTCTCTATTGAATTGGAAGGAAAAGGTTTGTGAGGCAGAAAATAGAAAAAGAAAACTAGAACTTAAAAACAATCTAAAACCGAAAATCGTCAATTTTTTTAAAAAAAAAACAGAAACCAACGGTAAGCAATTTTAATACCTGTCAAATTTAATTGTATATTTTTTATTTAAATTCAATAAATTTAATGAGGGTTGAGATGTTTAAAATATTTTGTTTTGAACTCTTCTTTAAAATATGTTTTAAACATTTAAATTACTAAATTAAAATAACCAAAAGATTTTCAATTTATATTTGTTCTTATATTTTTGAATGATTTTTAAGTATAATATTGACATATTCTAAAATATAAAATAAGTCAAATCAAGTAAACATGTAATCAGTGTTGGATCTAGGATATTTGACGCCCGGGGCTAATAAAAATGTAGCGCCCTTTTGTAGGTGGAGCTACTAGGTATATATATATACGTATATATAAATGAAGACAATGATTTCAATAAAAATATAAATTTTGATTCGTATTTAAACATTTTGTTTTGTGTTGACATCTGGCATACCTGGTCGGATCGTATTAGCCCCGGGTGTCAAATGTCCTAGATCCGGCATTGATTTTGTGTATACTTGATTTAATTTATTTTATATTTTTCTATATTAACATAACATAACGAGTTAAAAAAATTAGATACAAAACCATGAATACATCTTATATATAATGTGCGTACCTCGTCGTTGAATCTATGTGGACTTCTTCTCCGTCTTTCTTCCAAATGACAATCGGATCTGGATGACCTTTTGGCGGACTGCACTCCATGAGAGCAGTTTGTCCCTGGGCCACTTTCGTGTCTTTTGGTTCCACTCGAAACTCATCTTTTAATACTAGAAAAGAACAACAAAGAAAATAAAAAATCTTTACAGATATATAATTAAAAATGTGTTTACATCTCGTAAGCAAAATTATCGTAATTATTATTAAGAATACACGCGATGCATATATACACGCATTTAGTTAACACCATCATTGATTTAATTTATTTTATATTTTTCTATATTAACATAACATAACGAGTTAAAAAAATTAGATACAAAACCCTGAATACATCTTATATATAATGTGCGTTTATATATAATATATATATATATTCATATATATTTATATATTTATATATAATATAAATAATTATATTATATATATATATATTTATATAATATATATATATATATATATATATATATATATATAGAGAGAGAGGTTTAGCCACACGTTACACACATTAATATATAATATACTATAGAGGTACAGCGCATATAATATATATTTTGCATTTTTTAAACTTGTTTTCCACACTAAAGCATCGAGTAATACACTAATAAATCCGGATTAGACGTGACACCAAATTATAGGCATACTCGTATATATTATATATTATAATACACTGCACACACTAATATATACAGGTACATGTATATACGCAAATGAATTCAGATTAGATCCCGTGACGGATTTATGCAAATCGTTTCAGTATTTGATGGCAGCGAGATGTCTAAATATACCTGTACGACGTAAATATATATATATATATATACACAATTAATGCACTACGGACAAATTGATATTGAGTATCTTGCGCGAAATCAGTGGAGTAACACGCGAAATAAAAATGACCCGTAAAATATTGTTCTTAGCAAAGTCATGCATTTACGAGTTAAACGCTAAAATTAAGGTTAAAAAAAGTTATGTCAGTTTTAATTAAGTTGCATAAAACGTCATATTTAAAAAAAAATTTCTAACTTGATAAATGACTACTTTTTTAAAAAATTAGCGCGTTAACTTAATTTTTTATGTAAAGATATACATATTAAATTAAATTTTGTTCAAAGAGTAACGCATATATTTTTCAAATGAGGTTTTTATTTATTTATTTATTTATTTTTTTTTTTTTGTTTATTGGGCCTTTAAGACCATCCCGTCTCACAACCAAGCTTCCATTCTTCTCTATCCAGTGCTAGCGTTCTCCAATTGGAAACACCTCCCCTCCGTTCAACATCCTTTTTTATACCATCTTCCCACCCCATTCTTGGTCTTCCTAAGGGCCTTTTACCTACAGGATTTTGTTCAATCACTGCATGCAGTAGTGGATTTTGGTTCCTCCAAGCATGACCAGCCCACCGTAGTCTTCTACTTCTGATAACCTCCAATATATCCGAACTACCATATAATGTTTCCAGCTCTATGTTCTTTCTTCGTCTCCACTCCCCTGTTATTTCGTCTTTGACCGGGCCATATATTTTCCGCAAATCTTTTCTTTCAAAGACAATGAATCTGTGTTCGTCCATTTTTCTAAGTGGCCATGTTTCTGATCCATACAATATAACCGGTCGTATCAGGAACGTATATAATTGTGTTTTCATTTTTCGTGATATTGCTCGAGAGCTTAGTACCTTAGACAATCCATAGTAACATTTATTCCCAGCTTGAATTCTTGCTGCTACCTCGATAGCTACATTATTTTTTTCAGTCAAAAAAGTACCGAGGTATTTGAACTGTTCTACTCTTTTAAATTCAAAGTGATCTATTTTTATGGACTGACATAGCGGTAGTCCCCGTCTACTCAAAAATATGTATTCCGTTTTTTCTTCGTTTACACATAGCCCTACTTTTGATGCTGCACAGCCTACTGAATAAAATCTTCAACCTATCCTGAGACTCTTCCATCAATACTATATCGTCAGCATAAGCAAGTAAGCTTATCGACGTGTCTTGTAGCCTAATGCCCTTTTATTCTTTACTTTTTATTTTATTTTAATAACACAATACAGGCGTGTGCCCAATTCACAATATGTACATTTAAATTTTTGAAGGTATTTAAAAATTAAACTATTGATTTTGCCTTATTAATAGAAACCACAAATCAATTATAATAGTTGGTGAAGCCGTAAATGCGTAGGTATATATAAGATTATAGGCAACGACGTCTTTGCCGATTATCAGCTGGCCACACAGATACACACACACACACACACACACACACACACATACAAATGTATTTACATGAATTTTAATTATAAGACCATAAGAGGACAACGCTCGTGTGAGAACCGTTGCGTCGAATAGGCACGTCACACATAAAATGTATTAAAAGTCGTCGTAATTGTACAGTCATCGCGAACGTTTTTTTTTGTAATAAAAATCGATGTTTCGAAATCGCCATCGTGTATACGAGTATATCAAAAAGTTATATTGTTATATTTTTATTTTTTTTTCCGATGTATATGTATGTAAGTTTTTTTTGTAAAGGATTCGCAAGTACGGCATTTTTTATTAATGTTTGAATGTTGATTGTAAGAATTAACATTTTATTTCATTATATTTTTAGCTCGACTTGCTTATATAGCATTTGTTTAGTGCGGCTGAAATAGTCCATTATAATTCATTTAGATTTAGGTAGCGGCTGGCCAGTCGACGTTCGTGTATTATTATACGTACTGTGAGTACCTATTTTACTTTTGTTATATTTATCATTTTGCTGTTATTACCTTTTATATTTTTATAATATTTTGTTGAAACAAAAGAGCTATGTTTTGATTATATTTTGTTTAAATTAATTATATTAAATTTTTTATTAATATTATTTGTGCAAATCAACAATATATTTATATACGTATTACTTGAGTCACAAATTTTTGTTAAAATTTATATTTTCGTATTTGTAAGTACACAAGATTACACATACACAAAAATTCACTGAGTGGTCAGTTGAAAGGGTTGTAATAATTTAAGGTGCCCGGGCTCTCGTAATAAAATTTTATGCTCCCAGCCCGTACAATATTTTTTATCAATATTGAAATATGAAGTTTGATTTTTACAATTTTGCACCCCTTTCTTTGTTGCACTCCTGCAAGCCAAACTAGGTCAAACTCGACACGTCCTTGCTATGATTCTGCAGGTTATACGAGGTCGTATATTATTTTATTCGATTAAAAAGGCTAAACTCGTTGTAATCGGACGAGTTATTAGGATGCAGAAATATTTCTGACGAGAAGACTGGTCGGCCTGCGACCGCGAACGGTCACTGTGGTTTTCTTTTTTTCGTACATATAACGATTAACGAGTATATATATATATATATATATACACACGCGCGAATGTCTGGCGTTTATCGGTACACCGAGAACAATAATAATAATAACAATAACAATAACAATAACAATAACAATAATAATAATAATAATAATAATAATAATAATAATAATAATAATAATAATAATAATAATAATAATAATAATAATAATAATAATAATAATAATAATAATAATAATAATAATAATAATAATAATAATAATAATAATAATAATAATAATAATAATAATAATAATAATAATAATAATAATAATAATAATAATAATAATAATAATAATAATAATAATAATAATAATAATAATAATAATAATAATAATAATAATAATAATAATAATAATAATAATAATAATAATAATAATAATAATAATAATAATAATAATTGGGCCAGACGGCGTTCTAGCAGAGATTATAAAGACCGTTGCAGCAAGACATCCGCAAATGTTCTTGAACATGTACAATGCATGCCTGCGGAAGGGGTTGTTTCCAACTCCTTGGAAAAACGCACGACTGGTCCTGATCGATTAGGGAAAAGGGGAGCCCAATTCTCCGTCATCATTCAGACCTCTATGCATGTTGGATACAGCAGGAAAACTATATGAAAAGTTGCTTAAGGCCCGTCTACTACAAGTCATACAAGACGCAGGAGACCTATCCGACAAGCAATACGGATTCAGAAAGGGCAGGTCGACAATAGGAGCAGTAGAGGAAGTGATGAAAGCGGTTAATAGCACTAGAAGCATTTGTCACGGAGCCAGACCACTCGTTCTCTTGGTGACTTTGGACGTGAAGAATGCCTTCAATTCAGCCAGATGGAAGGACATGTTGCATGCTCTCGAACACACGATCAAGGTGCCGAACTATCTCCTACAGGTACTACGATCTTACCTAAAGGACCGCACCCTGACGTACGCGACGACGGAGGGCGAAAAGAGGAAGAGAATAACAGCTGGAGCTTTTCAGGGATCCATACTGGGACCCGATCTCTGGAATATAGCGTACGACGGATTGCTTCGACAAGAAATGCCTGAGGGGACGTTCCTAGTCGGATACGCAGATGACGCGGCGGTGATAATTGTGGAGCGAACAGCAGAACTGGTGCAGGTGCGGCTAAACCAGGTAATGCGCAGAGTGGTCTCATGGATGGAGAACCACGGTCTCGAGCTAGCAACGAAAAAGACGAAGATGGTACTGCTAACAAGGAAGGAAATCGAAACAATTATCCCCCTGAAGGTACAAGAGGAGATATCCTGGACGAAGAAAGCAGTGAAATACCTGGGCGTGACACTAGATAGAAAGCTCGCGTTTTGGGATCACCTCAGGCAGGCAGCGGATAAGGCGTCAACGAGGATTGCGGCTTTAAGCCGAATCATGCCCAACGTAAGAGGACCAAAACCATCAAAGCGAAGGCTCCTTATGTCAACCGCTCAGTCTATCATGCTGTACGGAGCGGAGATATGGGGCGATGAAATGGACGTGGTGAGCAAGAGGAAGAGAATTGCCCAGGTGCAAAGAACGGGAGCTCTAAGGGTTGCTTGCGCCTACCGCACGGTCTCCGAAGCTGCGATAATGGCGATAGCGGGCGTTATCCCCATCGACCTATTAGCAAAGGAAAGACGGCAGCAATACCTCACTAAGCAAGAGCGTGGAACAAAGGATCCTAATATGGTGGCTCGGAAAAGAACTATGGAATGTTGGCAAAAGCGATGGCAAGAGCAAAAGGAAGGCAGATGGACGGCACGCCTTATCAAAAGTGTCAAGAAATGGACCGAGCGACAACACCGAGAGGTGGACTTTCACCTTACCCAGTTTCTCTGGAATCACGGCTACTTCCGCTCATATTTATATAGAATGGGAAAAACCCGGACGGCCAACTGCAAATACTGCGGTAACGAAAAAGACGACGCGGAACACTCGTTCTTTGTCTGCAGCAGGTGGCAAAACGAAAGATATACACTTGAAGGAAAGATAGGAACGTTCGATCCCGATAACATCATAGAGAAAATGCTCCTTAATAAAAAACGATGGACGGCAGTAGTACAATTCGTACATATGGTTCTTCAAACGAAAAAGGAAGATGGATGCCTAGAAGATTGACACGAAATAGGAAACAAGCTTAGTCAAAAGTAGAGGATAAAGAGAAGAGAAAGACATGACGGACACGAAAGATAGACGGAGACCCACTTCTAGGGTCAAGCCTCAGCGGCCCCGGCTTGAAGTTTTATGCGAGAGCGGATACCGAGCCGGGAGTCCCCGGAGTCAGGTCGTGCCAGTTTAGTGGGTATTCAGTCTGCATTCTCACAAACACAGTATGCGAGTCCCACAAAGTGGAGGGCTTCGTAACCCCTACCACACTCTCATTGTGCGTAAATGCATTCTGGACGACCTCGTAAAAAAAAAAATAATAATAATAATAATAATGACAATGATAATGATAATGATAATAATAATGATAATGATAATGATAATGATAATGATAATGATAATGATAATAATAATGATAATGATAATGATAATAATAATAATAATAATAATAATAATAATAATAATAATAATAATAACGATATATATATATATATATATATATATAGCGGAGGTGGCCAAACTGCGGCTCGCATCTTATCGTAAATATGTATTTTTTGATGATACACACACGACGTCGAACAGCACTATGAAGACTTATCCATATGTATGTTGTAGACAAATTTAAGATTAAATTTAATCTGACATTATTGTTCGTTATTATATCGTTTATCAGTGATAACTAAAATGTGATTATCGGTAACTGCGGTAAATGTAATTATGGGTTTTTTTTCATTTCGGCTCTTCCATATTTATTAATATATCGGGCGGCTCGTGAGTCTCTTCTCGCTGGCCACCCCTGATGTATAGTATTATACGTAATTCGACTTCTGGTTTATGTTGTTTCATACGTTTCACATACGTTGACAAAAAATTTTCTTAAAAAATGTCTACCCGCAACATATATTACTATTAGACGTTATTATTATATTAAGTATAAACATTAATTACGGAAACAAATATTTATGTATATTAACGGTTATTTTCATAAATGCATAATATACGTGTTTTTTCTTTTTTTTTTTGCGTCGACTGTCAAAAAACGCCATCGTCCGCTTTTGACGTTCAAATACGTTAAAAAACAATACTTGCTGGTATTTGATAATGACAGCGTATACCTCGGACGAATAACAATGAACCTTAAAAATGCAAACGAATCGAATTTTATAATATATATAATTAATATTCGATTCACGTGTCGCTTCAGTACTCCCAGACATGGCGGGTAACAACAACATTACTGCAGTGAACAACGGGAAATGAAGATGTTTAACGACGCAAATTTGAATACTTTCGGAAAAGTCCTATTTCGAGATGAAAAATAAATATATACAATATACATATAACACAACGAAGGCGCCTTGAATAAAGACATCCACGCACATACATACACGCAAAAAGCTATATGGAGGCGTTTTAAAATGCTGAAATTTCCATGAAACTACGTGATATATATTTTTATTAACCCGAAGAACTTTCGAAAAGTACATTTTGAAGACCTTTTCCTCGTCAAAGACATCTAAAAGCTGTGTATGTATGTGTATACACGTATAACTTTGACGTGTTTGTTATCTACTGCAATACACTATACGTATTACCTATATATATATATATATATATATATATATATATATATACTTATACTATACACATTGTGTATTGCAGTAGACAACAGACGCGTCAAAGTTATATCCGTATAGACCGAGGTATCGTGCCGGTATTACTAATCTATAGTGGGAAAACAAGTGCTTTACACTAGGTACAGTAGCACGTATATCGATAAAAAAAAACTATATATATTGCATATAATTGTCGAATGATATTATCAAATCGTCTGGTATATGTTTTAATCTCTATATTCGTTATATGAATTAATAAAATAACGTTTTAGAAAAACAGTGGCGTAGCCAGGGGGGGAGCTGATGGGGCTGCAGCCCCCCCCCCCCGAAATGAAAAAATAATCAGTTTTTTTTAGTGGGTACCATCTATACATATTAATAATTAATATATAAATTAATTAATTATCAGCCTTAGCCCCCCAAAGAAAAATCCTGGCTACACTACTGTAGAAAAATATAAATCCAACTCTTGACTTCACATCAGGTAAATAATAATAGTAATAATAATAACCACGTCGTTATATTATAATATTATGACAGTGGACGTATTATAACATTGTGTGAGCCATATCGAATACGTTCTCTTCCCCAGGTATACGTACCTAATCTATAATATAAATATAACAGCTCCCGAACACGAACACGACTGCGACATAAACGTTTACTAAAAACAATTTAAATTCGGCTCGAATATTATTAACACAGGCACGTGAGGCGTTTGACGAAAATCGACCGTCCCAATAATAACAGTATATATATATATTATATATATGTGTGTGTGTGTGTGTGTGTGTGTGTGTGTGTGTGTGTGTGTGTTATAAACTTATAAATAATAATTACCGAGACGATTGATTTTTGACCGATTCGGAAGAGCGACTTTATTTCGGTTTCGAACGACGCACATTCGCTTTTCATGCGTAACGCACATTACGCCGCCCAGAAGGAAATTATTGGCCGGTAATGAAGAATATTGATAAAAGACCGACCCCGATAATTCATACTTAATGAGGTGTAGAAAAAAAATCCGCTTCCATCGTCGGCAGTGGACACGCGATTGGTACACGTGGCGACGATATAATATACGCGTACCTATTAGTGTACCCATGTATAACTATACACCGGTAACGGGAAATAAATATTTTCTATATTTTGTCCGACGACACCCACTCTCAGAATTCAAATTGTTATA
>CM063709.1:28810640-28843140 GCA_032441835.1 Slavum lentiscoides | reverse complement strand
AAAAAATGTATTAAATTGTATCGTGTGTTGAAGTTGGGACAAAAGAAAAAAATTTCCGGACATAACCTTAAGTGGGTAAACCATAAATGCGTGAAAGAAATTGCTGACACAATGGATTTTCGAATAACATTATATTATACTCGTGTAGTCGTGTAATACAATAACGTAATAAAATAGACCAGTAATCGCGTTAAACTCGTAGTATGTATCAGTAGTGTATGATTGAATAACATATGTCCCCAACCAAATACTGTATTATTCTATATCTTATTTGTGAAAACCACAGGTGAAATATACACGTGAGACATGGGTATACAATTATCAGTGGCGTAGACAGGGGAGGCTAGACAGGAGCCATAGCCCCCCATGGGCCGCATTTTTTTATATTAATGATTTAATTTTAACAATAGTAGCTTTCAGTGGCGTATTTAGGGAGGGCCGAGGGCCCCTCCCCTGATCCGCGTTTTGTATATAATAATTGGTGATTTATCAACTTGAAACCAACAAAAATACTAAATTGATATATGAGTATACTTATCGTCATATAACTATATAATAAAATCAGTATATACACAGGTAACATGATCTAATGTCAGTGATATAAATATAATATATATATATGATATATTTGTGAGTTTTACATAAAATATAAATTATAAATTGAATCGGTCATTTCAAAAACAACATAAGTCAAATAAGTTTTATATTATTTTAGTGAACCATAGTCAAAGATAGACAATTTAAAACCACAAATTATGAATGTCATAAACCTTAAAAATAAATGTATAAAGAGGTAAAAGTACAAAAAAAGTTAAATTTCTGGAGTTATGAAGTTATTTGTGGTTTGTATAAAATTTCAATTTGATGACTTATGTTGTTTTTGAAATGACCGATTTAATTACATTAATCATATTTATCATTATTTTATGGATTTGTTTCAACATTTATTGTATTGTTCCTTATCTGAATTCGAGTAAACACGTGACATGCACACTTGTATATATATATATATATATATATATATATACGAGTTAAGTATACATGTACAATGTACATATATACTAATATATGTATAATGTATATGTATGTATGTATATATGTTTATTTATATATATATATATATATATATATATAGTACAAATGTACTATATTAATAAACATAAAATGACAATTATCATTAATGCATGAAAAATTTGGGGATGGGGAGTATGAACCCTCAAACCCTGTTACCTATATACACACCTCTTAGTGAAAAATACTGGGAATTTCATATGAAGTTGTGCTAAAATAAATTATATATGTATAATAAAATTCCAATAGTACTTGTACAAGACGAATTCTTAACCCACGCTTACCAATAAATTCAGAGGGTATAATAGAGAAAAAAAATGTTACAAATACAACAATACATCCGAGGTCCAATAATAAACATAATAACAATATATTTTCATTTGAATTTACCGACATTTTTTTCATGTGTCCAATACTCGACAGAGTGCATCATTAAACTATTATTATGCGGGTAAAAATGTTCCAGATAGACTTCAATTTACAATAACGGTAAATAGGCTTTTTCACGTATAATAGTATAATACTATATCGCCCTTCCTCTATCGGTCACTTCTGATAACGCCGCAGCTTAATGTTATGTTTTGGGGTGATTGCGACGACGAAATGGTAACGGAATGTTGTGCTCTTATCTATTGGACTCGAGGGGTTGGACAAATATTTATGGACGTTTTACGGCATTTGTTCAAAAAGAAACGGCAAAAATTGGACGTAAGTCCGAGGTAATAACGTGAAACCCGATTTACCCGGAAAAATAAGGTAATATGCACTAGAAACTTTTTTTTATCGTGGGTACTCCGCCAAAGTTTACTCCATTCTCCTTAACTGCTCGGATAAATGGTTACGGGAATCTTTCGAAAGCAGATTAATTTAAACACACTTTGATTACCTTTCATAAAAGTACCAAGCGTTATTTCTATTTAACAATAAAATCATCACATTAGAGTTCGTTATTATTGTAATGTTATAATAATGTAAGTTTATGAACAGCTAAATAACAACTGCGTTCAATAATACGTCGTGGTGAAAAAATAATTGTATAAATTACCTATTTTGTAAATATCTACGTAAGGTGATATTACACTTAATTATTATTAATAATTGTCGTTATAAATTTAACCGATTGTGTTGACTTAGTTTTGAATGGAAACAAAAAGGAGATAGAAGTTGTAGGATAATGTGAGTGAAATGATTTTTACTGAATCATGTGGAATTATTTTTATACAATTAGTGTACGTTATTTATAGTATGTTATATATATATATATAACATTTAAACAATTACAGACTAACATACTCGTAAAATAATCCAAATTTAAGCCGGATGATCGTGACCTAGTAGAACACGATCTGTTTCTGCGAACTTCGTAGCCAACAGCACTGCACGGCCAATATTATAGACTGCGATAGACTCACGAGGTATTGCCCAATATGAACCTCAAACATACCTCAAATCAGTCTGAACGTCAAACAACTGATGTACTCCTCAAAAATTAGGATTTCCCAATTTTTTGGAATAATTATACACAGGTCGATTACAATATTACAAAGTACGATTCAGTAAACATAAATGAATCAAAAGATTGCGATATTTCTGTTAACGTACACAAATACACAACTCTAATAATTTATTCAAATATAATTATTAAATGCAAATAATCGCATGCACAATGAACAAAAGACGAGTGTTACTACACATATGAAATAATTTTGTATAAAATATCACCATTATGACATATGAATTTTTAGTATGTAATTTAGATAAATTAGTAAGTTTAAGATTTTTAGTAATAAAATGCCTATACAATAACAATTTACTATAAAACTTAAAAAATACAAGATCATGTACGCGTTTTGTCTCAATGGCGAATTACTGGAGATAAAAAAAGTAAAATATTATATATGTTGCCATAATGGTAAACACGAAAAAACTATACACAATTAATGATAATAATATAGTAATAATAATAACAGTAATAACAGTATTAATATTAATAATAATAATAATAATAATAATAATAATAATAATAATAATAATAATAATAATAATAATAATAATAATAATAATAATAATAATAATAATAATAATAATAATAATATTGATAAAAACATTATGGTTAGTATAAAAATTACAAAAAGCAAAACAACTTATATAAATATTACATAGGAGTACATACAATAATACACATATTTATAACAGTTAACGAAGATAGAGAAAAGAGGATGAAACCAATTGCCAACCGCAGCTATTGCGAGTAATGAATTTTATAATACGTATATGTAGGACAGCAATATTTCGTATCCGTTAAATTATTGTGATATTGGTTAATTAAAAAAGTTAAATAGAATTTAATATTTATTTTTAAACATTATTAACAAACATAAATACCTACCGAAAATAAAAGACCACGATTTGTTGTAATACGAAAGATGATAAAAAAATTCTAGGACTTTTTGGAATTGCTCGTCAATGGAACATCGAAAAACGGTACGGTTAGCATCACTGGTTGTTGTAACTCTTCCTAAATACAGTTATGCTCAAAAATTCTCGTAAACGATTAAATCGTTTAAAATTCTTATAAAAAAACTATCACAAGTTGAATGACATTATTATGTACGATTAATTAGTGTCAGATTATAGTACACTACAGATAAATCTCAAATAGATGACGTCTTGTAACGTCTACATTGTTGATAAATCGAACAATAAATACATCTACATCCAAAGCAAAAGAACAATCAAAAACGTCTGTCGTGATTTTTACAATCTATAATTGGACACCATGATTCTTTTTCTTCTAGACGTCGTAGGCAATAAAAAAAGTATCCAGTAGAGTTTAAAACAAATAACTGAATTTGAATTGGAAACGTTTTTGAGTTTCCAATCAAAAGCTTAAAGGATTAAAAACAGACAAGCCTACAGCAGTCTTCCTCGGGGAATGCTAAATACATAACTTCGTGTGGAAGCAAATTCGTTGTAGTCTAAAATACAGATGCATTTGTAGACTTAAAATTTCGCTCGGGTAAAACTATTTTATTTACAGGTATATAAGAAATACAAAAATAGCGAGGAGACATTTTTAAGACATTAGTCTTTCAATATTTATAATAAACCTAAAACTAATTTCAAAAAATTTATCGATTTAAAGTTTAAACGAAAACATTTTTTAGACTACCTATTCAAATCTGAAATTTTATACTTGCGCTATTCATAATACTCTAATATAATGTATATGTTTTAAATTTAAAAAATTCTATTCTAATGAAAAACTTATAAGTACTAAGTTTTATACCTGAAAATTATAAATTTATAATAATAATTCAATAAAATAATATACAAAGTTATATATATATATATATATATAATATAAGGGGAACGTGACTGATTCATTTATCAACGCACAGCTCGAACTACTAGACGGATCGAGCTGAAATTTGGCATACAGATAGCTATTATGAAGTAGGCATCTGCTTACAAATTTTTTAGACTACCTATTCAAATCTGAAATTTTATACTTGCGCTATTCATAATACTCTAATATAATGTATATGTTTTAAATTTAAAAAATTCTATTCTAATGAAAAACTTATAAGTACTAAGTTTTATACTTGAAAATTATAAATTTATAATAATAATTCAATAAAATAATATACAAAGTTATATATATATATATATAATATAAGGGGAACGTGACTGATTCATTTATCAACGCACAGCTCGAACTACTAGACGGATCGAGCTGAAATTTGGCATACAGATAGCTATTATGAAGTAGGCATCTGCTTACAAAGGATTTTTGAAAATTCTACACCTAAAGGCGTTAAATAGGTGTTTGAATTTTGTATGAAATATGGTTGTACGTGAAAAATACCATGAACAATTCCAACGGCGCGGCGGCCGCGTTTCGTAAACGGGCCGCCGACCATTCCGTATCTCCGAATTGCCAATTGCCACCTTCACTATTCGTACAGGAATATGATAATATGGTAATATTACATTTCATAACACCTCTCATACCGGGCAAAACTGTTCATGGGCGAAGCCGGGTAATTTAACTATAGTATTACTAGTATTAATGTATTATATATAACACAAACAAAATATTGATTTTATAATTGAGTGTTCTAAAATGTTTGTATGGGCTACCCACTCTACAGATGACATAGTCTGTCACATATATCATCCGCGATTATTTATGCATTTATATAAATACAATATTAAATGATAATAGCAATAATATATAATAATATAGTCAATATAGATAATTATAATTTAGCTACGAACGAATGATTCGAATATATATGTATCGAACCGAAATTATGTTCATAAACGACATCCGATATACTCGTACGTGACAAAAATCATAGTATACATTTATGTATGTATAATATTAATATAACATTGTCATTTTTATATATTCATTTTTTTTTTTTGTAATTACCTTACGTAGATATATGTATCCATATTTTTTCATATAAAAATGGTATAGCGAATTGTGCGTTTTCTGCATATTCCACAACCGTAAAAGTCTTTTCAACATAATATTGCGCTCACATTATAAGCTAGAACCGCTACTGCAGCGAGAACGATAACAACCGAATTTATTTATTTTTTCGTAATACACGGTTTAGGTAACATGAAATTTACAATTTAAATTATGTATCGTTATTTGGAATGATACGCAGTCATATGGTTATGCCGGATAACACGATTCAAAATATTAACGTGACGATTATATTATCGCAGTGTGAGCGCAATATAAATCAATTTTGTTAAGAAAAAAAAATAAAAACGAATATATTAAATGTATACATAATATTTTATAAATATAAAATATGTGTATAAAGAAAGAAAATATACAAGACCAAACGCCTACATGACCATGTTGTTTTTAACACCATTGTAAATACTATCGAAATACTAGTTGTTAAAATGCATAATGGATCCGGTACTGTTCACTTGTTCCACAGGTTAGAGAGAATGGAATTCTCATTTCGAAAAAAAAATTATTGTTATCATTTGTGTAAGCTGTACATAATATATAAATATATTTTCTTACATACACACACACACACACACACACACACACACACACATACCTCCTCCGTTATAATTATATTTTTCTGCAGGCATTTGAGAACCACAACGTGTTTTGTTCGTGTTCATGGAGAATACTTGTATAAATGTTCAACATAAAATACTGAACATGTTTAATGTCGAATTAACGATTTTTTTTAATGGGAAACGATAATGGATGACGCACTATAAACCGGCCGGACGTATATTTAGGTATTTAATAATATTTAAATGTACAAGAAATTTATTTTAATATACACACGTATCAGCCGGTATGTAGTCTGTGATATGTTAAAATCATGTATAAAAAATTCCGATTTGGTATATTAAAACAAAAAAACAATGTCAGTGTTTATAAAAATCAAAATGTAAAACTATGAACTTTCAAAATTTACTTTAATATTGTCATTTATACACGCTTATCGTATAAAGCAAAAAGTTTATTTCCTCGTTTAAATTTCAAATGAATATATAATTGTATCGAAATATATAGTGTATTTGTATCTAAAAATATTCGTCACTTTCAATAATTTTTTTTTTTTTTGCTTTAGGAGGATGAATTAGCACAAACAATTTTTTTAAAGATTTAAAACAGGATAAAATATACCGCTAATGATTATTTAAGCGGGATTTTGATCCCTTCTTTCATTTTAGACCAAGACTAACAGAACTAAGTTATAATGGTATTAAGAATCGATTAACGAAATCGCCGTCTAAATTACAAACACTACATACAACAATGACGGCAGCATACGGGGTGGCGACGGTTGGTTCGTGTGAGGAACCTTTTAAACGTAATTTGGAGGACAAGGGGAAAACGGCCATTGTTAGACAGACGGGTGGGTAATGGATCTTATATGTCAGAGCGAATTTCTCCTTCCCGTCACCATAACCACCACGCGAGGTGTCGATGACGAAGCACCTATCCATTTTAAATATCGTTGTATATTCCTTTAGGTCAGTCTTGTAAATTTTAGGAGGTATTATAATAATCCGTGAGAGAGAGAGAGAGAGAGAGAGAGAGAGAGATAGAGTTTAAATGGTGTCGGCGTCAGCAGCGATTTTGATTGAAATGAACCTTTATCGCATTCGGTAATGCGAAGCGAGGGGGAAAAGCATCCGGATGGCGGTGCGCGTAAGGGAATAAGCTATGCTTTGGAAAAAAACGCCTATAACTATATATATATATATATATATATATATATACCTACTTTTATTATACAAGCAAAGGGAAAGAGAAGAAAGTATATTCAGACAAAAAAATGTATATATATTATATATATATAAACTAGAGATCCCGTCTCGTTTGTCGTATTCAAAAGTTCTGCTTTTACGAGAGCAGGGGGAATAAATAATAGCGTTCTTCCTTGTGTTATTCCGTTTATATAAAGAGTCAAGTCGTGAGTGAAAAGAGTTCAAAAAGATCACTTTTTTAGAGCCATCCTTATATTCTCTCCTTGTTTGTTTCAGCTATCCAATTTGTATACAAAAAAAAAAATAAAAATTCTCAGTTGGAAATTAATTTGATTTTTCCGACGTATCATGCCGCTCGCTCAAAGATAACCGTCAAAGCACACGAAAATTGTAATCCGACTCGGAAAAAATAACGTATACGCGATTTCACTTAAACGGTATCGCTCTTCAGATACCTAATCATAAATGAGCCTTTTAATCTGTACATTATCTGTCCTATATGTGCATATATTATTGTATATAGTCGCACCTACGTATTAATAAATAGTATATCGCAGTGATGCATCGAGAATTTTCTCCAGGACTAAAAGTACATTACATATTATACTCGTATTATTCAACAACGTCATTGAAAATTAATCATCGATTTTTTTTTGTTTTATAGGGACGTGAGCAAATGATGAATAAAAATATCTCGTATAAATATATTTATTAATTATGCACTATAATTATTTAAATGCTATAATAATGTGTATAATGTAGAACTTGGTCGTCTTTGGGCTAGTAATACATATATCCAATGAGATTATCTTTCCACGATTTTGATTTTTTTTTTTAATCAAATAACCGTTCAAAAACTTACTTATCTTTTTCTATAAATATTTTGATCAACTATAATAGTTAAAGTATCGTTATAAATTAATATAATTGATATAATATGTTGAACAAATTCGGAGCAAACGAAACGTGGCCCGTCGATTCGCTCGATTCTTTCCAACGCGCGTAACCTATTGTTCTCGACGGCGTATAAATAAATATAACGCGTTTTCTTGTCGTCGTCGGATTATTATTATGTAATAAAAAAAAAAATTGTTTTCAAGTATAAGAGGCGGCATTTACGATAAATCATTCCGATTGATCGCAGCATGTAACAACAAGACCAGCAAGACCAATAGAACAGGCCTAAAAATATAAACCTCACGATTTCGGCATACCACCGCACGGGCCGCTATTGGTCGGCAATCGGCCGAATATTGTCGTACGTGTGTGTGTGTGTGTGTGTGTGTGTGTGTGTGTGTGTGTGTGTGTGTGTGTGTGTGTAACGTATACGTAATATCGCGCGTAATAATGTGTATACGTGTTACGTGTATCACACTCCAGTCGTGTATAATACACCCGTTTCGTTATAATAATATAGGCGCATAATACTATAGGTACACTGGCCATTGCGCTTTATAATCTCTTAATTTTTATAAAACTATTAGAAGAAATATTTTTAAAAATACTAAAGGATATTTCCAAATGTATTTTGCTTAAAAAAATAAAAGAAGACCTTGAAATGATTTCTCTATTAATAATAATTGTCTAACAATTTTTACTACGAAGCTAAGTGTTTAAGATTAGAACGCGAAAGACAAATAAGGCAAACATGAGAGCTTCTGAGACACCCGAACAACGTCAAGGTCGATTAGATCGTATGAGACAATGCAATGCAGAATTAAGATCCGCAGCCATAGCTAATACGGAAACATCTCAAAGCACCATCAACACATTCTGCGATAAAATATGTGAGATTTGTACCAAGCGTTGCTACCCGAACCAAGTTACAAATTATCGAGTCAACGCAGATGCAGCATCATATTTGCCACAAGAATTGATTCAGAAACCTGCACTGCTGTTAAGTCATCACTGCATCAAACATGTAACTAACCAGAAGATGAAATCACCACTAAAGGCATACTTGAACAACTTTGATCCTGGTCCGATTCCTGATGTGATTCAACAACTGACACAACCAGAATAGCGTTTACTAACGAGAATCATAACTTTCATGATGATTTTCAAGTTCAATGGGCTCTTTGGACAGTATAATTTCCGTGGTCAAACAGTACTCATCGATCAGGAATAAAAGTTTTTTTAAAAAATAATTTTTTTAATATATATATTTTTTAGAATTAGGTAATATAAATTTTAAATTAAAAATAAATTATGCTGCTATATAACCTTTACACTAAAGCAAGAGTAATATAAGCCAAATACCTAACTCGCAGTATGTATTCGTAACTAAGAATTCTGTTTATTTCTTGCCGAAGAATCCACATTATTGTGTTATGCTACTGAATTTTATTCACGAATATATTATTTAGTAGGTATACTCGTATTATTTTACGCTATTTTCTCTGTGCACTGCAGGTATTATTACTATCGAATTTCGTTAACGTTTACTATTTTTTTTATTTTTTTAGACAGACAAACTTTTACAATTGAATATTGTTACGGCAAGAGTGTGTCTAGATTTTAAAATATGATTTCGACATATATTTCTTAACTGTATTATTTATTTGTCGTTTCCACAATTTACGCTTACATAATTTTGTTTGAGCATGTCATTAAAAAGTTTTTTCCACGTAAAAATAAAATATTTTCGACATTTTAGAAGGTTATTTATTTCGTTTGTGATTTATTGCCCTTGGGCATACTCTACATTTCGCGGTATACAGCTGTTTTCCAATTTGTGCGCAATATAGAATATAAAGTGAAAGTAAGAGAGAGAGAGAGAAGATAAGATAAGGTGATACAGAAAAAAAAATTTTTATATTTGAATAAACCCTTTTCGAAATAATTCGCCTTTTTATTTTACATAACTCGACGTGTAGAAAACTTTTTTCAGACATTCAAATATTATTATAATCTAAGGCAAGTCAAAAGTTCTCATTGAATTTTTGAAGTTTTCCTTTTATAATTACACGGCACAATAGTTTATTCTGTATATAGTGTATTTTTTCCCCGGTTGCAGCATTATTGTATTTACCTGACGATCAATACTTTACTCCTTTTTCGTCAGCATTATCGAACTTTTTATTCCGCCATTATCGTGACTGGAATATTAATTAATTCATCTCCTCGAAGCAAAAATAAATAAATAATCCTGATTAAAAAGTACAAGTATTTGATAGAAAATTATTTTAACGCCATTTTACTTCATTCGCGCAGCAAAACAATGGCAAGGCTTAAAAATATCGAAAAGTATTTTAATCGATTTCCCTCATACAAATAAGTATGTCGAGTAGTGATATACAATAAAACGTTTATTTTCCCGTGGTTTTATCGATTTACGGATAAACGGATTAAAATTTTCTTTAAAGTGAAATATTGCCTTTTATATATGTATATATATATATATATATTTTTTTTTTTTTTATTATGACGATGAGACATTTAAAATGAAATATAATAGAAGATAAGACGATTATTATCAACTTAAAATACGTAATATTTATTTTTTGATTTAATAAAATAATACATTTGAAAAAAAACTTCAGTATTCTTTATATTCAATGGCAACTTGTAAAATTGATAAAATAATTGTTTCTATTTTTGAAGAGCCCCTGTGGACATTATGTGCTTGGCTTTTTGCGTTCTCTAATAAAGATTTCAATAAATAAAACTTATTGTATAAAAAAATTGTATCCAAAAAGTATCTTTGCAGGCTACCACTGCTCCAGCACTATAAAAAGCCATAACGACCCTCTGGAGTGCTGTTATTTGCGTTATTATTAAATAAGCGGCACTGTATTTACATGTATTGAATATAGTGTATACTGCACGTATAAGAGACGGTGTTAGAGGGGGGGCTTAAAAGTCATTATATTTCTATATATGAAAGGAACGATTCGAACCTTTTAATTATTATTATTATTATTATTATTATTATTATTATTATTATTATTATTATTATTATTATTATTATTATTATTATTATTATTATTATTATTATTATTATTATTATTATTATTATTATTATTATTATTATTATTTGAACCTTTATTTTGTTTTTCATTCCGTCATTACTATTTGCCACACACTAGTATGTATATATGATATACCTATTCTAGATTTTGATCGAGGCGCACCGCACCACACATACAAAAGGAAAACCGAAGCAGCCGCTGTTACCAGCTGGTTCAAAAGTGAGAGCTGTCGGAAATGATGAATTTCGGGACAAGGGCAGCGAACAAAAAATATGTACGTACATAATATTATATACGAATATATATGTTTATGTGTCTATACATATATATATATATATATATATATATATATATACACAAATGCATACATGCATATATATGCACAATACACAAGCGCTAAAGGGGTTAGGTTAGGGCTCTGTTTATATTGACGGGCACGCGATATGTTATTTTTTGTTCTCTGGGACCTGAAATATACGGATTTAATAACAACGTACTGAGCATGCATCATACAAACCCTTTTTGTCCCGTGCACGGAAATGACCAAACAAAAAAAAAACGTCCCCCAAAAAATTTAACCTTACCGAATACTGAAATATTACGTATTTATATATTATTATTATTATTAGTTATTTAATGAAAAGAAATATAGCAGAATAAGCTAAGAGTGCAAGTATATCTATACCTGCAGTAAAGACGTAATATGTATTTTATTGTAATGAATTAGTTGAATAGTTATTAGGTTATCAATACTCTTCTGCAATTACGTTATTATTTTCGGTTTAAATGTGTTGTTTTTTCGTGTCCAGTCGTAATGAGTCAGAATTTTCAGGAAATGTTGAAAAGTTGCTGTGTGTAAATACGAGTAATAAACGTAATTTCAACGGTTCAATTTAGTAGTAACGTTGAATTTTAATGATTTTCTTTTCCAGTCATAATAAATCAACGTAGGTATTTACAAAACAATTCATTTTTGTCTTGCTTATTTCTATAATATTTTTATGTGTTTTTTGAAGAGTTTTCTAGCACCTATTTTCTACGTATACTGCACGGACGGAAATAAACTATATTATTGTACGTCCGTCGTATACAATATTACATCATGCGGTTGTATGGAATTCGTAATAATGAACATCGTCAACTGGGTAAATCGACTTTTAATTATTATTATACGGGACTGTAATAGACAACCGTCATCGCTGTCGCGCAGCGTGATCGTGTGAAACGGTATTATAATATTATATACACATTATTTTAATATACATTATACATATAAATGTTAAAGAAACTCCTACACACACACACACACACACACACACACACACACACACACACACAAGGGTGGTGCGCATGTGAGTGCGCTGTGCCTACAGGACGTTTTTATTTTTATTTATTTATATGTATATTTTTCTTTTTGATAATAGGAAAAAAAAACGATTTTACACACGATCGTCGTCGCCGCCCGGCCGCCGCTGCCACTCTCAACCGGTTCCCGTGACGATTTGAATAAACTGTTCTCCAAGTGTTTGTGCTTTGAGTAAGAAAAAAAGACTAAAAAAAAAAACACGTCCCAGTAAACACCGAGACATTAAAAAAAAAAAAACAAATGTAATAAAAAAACTATCGAGGGATATAAACGTTTGGTATATATATATATATATATATATTTTTTATACACTTGTTGTCGTCTTATATCGTGATATTAAACAGGTATATTGTGTATAATTTGAAGATGGCATACACTTAAAATTTGAGAGTCGAGGTGCGTACCAATGTTCCTATTTCTGACGACAGATTATAATAAATATATAAATTTAGTGTGTATGTGTATATATACTTTTAATAGATATAATTATTATATCTATTAAAAATACACACACACACACACACATTTTTATATGAAATACATTCAAAACTGTTTTGTAAGTTTCCAGTTAAAATTTAAAAAAAAACATTTCGACATCTTCTGAGAATTTAAAAATAATTTCCTTGCGGGTGCAGTTCCATCAAGTTGTATAATTATTATATGTGTGTATTTTATACCACGTACGCATAAAAAATTCGATGGTATTATAAAACCACCAGGGATGATTAAATCAACATTTATATTTTCATCTAAATTCTTTGAATTTTGTAAATTATTTAGTTTCATAAATTGAAAAAAATGTTTTTATAAATAAATCGCCACTTATCCTCAACGAAAACAACCAGATTTGGAGTATGTACGTCTATAATGCAGTAGGAAAAAACGAAAATTTTCGATTATGTCTAAAACCGAAATACTCTAAGTTAAATACTGTAATTTCTTTAGGTATTTTATGAAACCCTTATGATATCTTTATTTTTACATATTGAAAAGACAAAATTAAAATTTGAACAATTTATCTGTTTATATTCATCACACGATGTAGAATTATTTTAAACAAATTATTATATTGTGAATGTGAACACAGTATATTAGAGTGATTTTTCTAGAAATTAAATATTATGAAAATCGATCAAAATCAATCTTGGTCGGGACAAAAGTCAGTTACATACATTATAATATGTCACAAATAACACGAACATTTTTTTAATATGTGTAGTTAGCGCATGTTATTTTTGTTATAAGTAGTTCAAAATTACATAAGTTAAATTTAAAAAAAAAGTATTACATTTTTTTATGTTCTATAGCAAAGAAAAATAATTTTAATCTACACGTTAAATAAGAAATTACACTATAAAAAAAAAAGACTTAATATTAGGTACATTACAAAGCTTATTTAAACTGAGATGAAACTCATATATATTTATATATATAAAGCATGTATAATATATATATATATATGCTATACATTCATATGTATAGTAACGGGGCATTATAAATAAAACATTTTGAATAAAAATGTATACAATCCTACTCCTGGAATAATATTTTATAAAATTATAATAATATTATATTTTAGTTTAAAATGAAAGAATACATTTAAAACCTATGTAAAATAATCTCATTAAAATTAAAACAATATAATGAATTTATATACTAAATATAGTAATTATATATATATATATATATATATATATATATTATGTACCTACTATACACACAATAAACGAAAATATTAAACATCTACATTTAACATCTAAGTAAAGCTAAATTTTTAATTATTTCGTACAACGTACAAGATTTTAGATTCTGAGCAAAGCGAAGAAGCTATTATTATTATTATTATTTTTAAAAATATTACGAACAATTAAATACAGACCGTTCGTTTCAGACACTCGATATGTATATATAGAAATGAGTTTTTACGTGATCCAATATTGCGCGTGTATCGGTATACGAGAAAGCGTATACATTCCAAAGTTTTTAGCCTTTAGGCACACGTAATAACGCGCACTTGGAGCCGTATTCGAAACTCTAATTTTCCGGTCCATTTTGTTTTTAACATTATCATCATTTGCCGGAGGGGTTCATTCTTTTTTACGATCGCCGACCGTTGGTCTCGGGCCAGTAACTATATACATACTATATATACAATATCTGAAACTTGGCCACTATGTTATGAAAAATATCTCGTAATTATACGAAATATAAGGAAAAGGAAGAAGAAAAAAAAACTTTGGTACTTTATTCGATATAGTTTTTCTAAACGACTCGAAGTAGTATTTTATATAACAATATTATTTACGGAATATCCTTTATATATAGATTATAACATTGGATAAACGAAAAAGGAACAACCGCGCGTCTATATATATATATATATATGTGCGTTACGTTTTGAAGATAGCTTAAGATAGGCGCCATACATAAACGTCGGGTAACAAATTGGTTACACGATGACATATAATAATAGTTGAACAATATTAATGTTTGCATATCGTTATGCAATAAAATGAAGAAATCGCAATCTACTCGTGTATGACAATTACAAAATAATGTATATCGACCATATTCGCACAAATTCACCGCAGTTTTGTATAAATGTTCACGTGCCGTACGATGTGAAATTTGACACCGACCATATGGATATGGTATAACTTTTTGGAAATGTGTCTCTTCCTCGCGATTAGAGTGGTAAAACAACATAAAAATTAAACGTGTAATATAAGGAGCACATAGACGAAAATCGTCATACGAAACGTGATGGTATCGTTATAATTGTATACAAGTATACACACACACACACACACACACACACACACACACACACACACACATATATATATATATATATATATAGTTGATTGTCGATGTCATATAAATAAATGTATCTAAAATATTGTCGATTATTATTATTTTAAGCGAATGTGGATTTTAAATTAATTGTATTCGTTAAGGAACACGTTTTTTTTGTGCGACATATATCAGTGAGTTAGAATCAGATGCCGACCGCATGATTAACATGGCGGCGAAATACATATAAATCCACGTTATGCAGACGTATGAAAACAAACCAATGCCATTATTTATACAAGTAAGCAAAAATTATATACGAGTATATAATTTATATTATTAATTATATAATATACTACATTTTATTTTTTTTTTTTTTTTACGATAATATAGTTTGTCGTAAAACTACTTTCGTTTAGATCGTGTTATTATAAAGGAAAATAATAGAATATATCGTTCTTTACGCGGATTTTCGACGAGACTTATTCTCTATTATATACATATACTCGTTGTCGGATAAAACGCACGGGACAGATGCTAAAAATTCAATATCGCACCGAAACCACGGACCGTGTCACATACCTACACGGCACATGTACCTACTTCCGTCGGTCCGATTGAGGAGAACCCGCCGCAATCGCGGTAATGGAGATTATACACATATTAACATAATATACTGCGTACATATTATATACACATATTGACGGATGACCCGACCTTCCATAATTTTATTGACGAGATCACGTATACGTCTCTCTATACACACGCACTATGTCTGCACGTGTGTATTTATTCTTCTCCCTTTTAGAAATCGTGTGCACACGTTTTGACGAGTTTTGCCAAAGTGTAGAAAAAACCGAAAAAAAAAAAAAAAATTATACCACCATCCCGTGATACGCGTTCATCACGAACCTGTTTTATTCACACAGCCCGACGCCAACACGGTAATCACGCGACATTGCCGTGTTCGTCGTACCTATATATTCTTTTCTGTTTATTTTACTTTTTTCTTTTTTACCCCCAATCACGAATTTGTTTTTAGTCACGAGCACGGTGCATTGTGTACAAACACGAGGAATTCGTGCCCGAAGAAGCTCCGGATAAAATAAGAAGAGAAAAAATTGTAATAAATAATACGGGTAATAGTATATATTATATTATATTATTTATATAGGTATACAACGGTGAAGAAAACTTGTGCACGCACATTATTCGTATAAGTAGGTATAAAATGTGTTTTCCAGTCAGATTATTACTAATTTCGTTAATTAATCTCATTTTCAATGCGATTTTTAACGGTACCTAGGTAAATGTATAACTTTATACTATTGGTACGTCACATTATGGTATATGAGGTACTGTCCGTGTACGATGACGATTTCGAATATCGATATTTATACGCGTTAATATTGTGTTAAACGCGCAGCTATTGCGTCTCGTGTGTCGACAAATTGATCGGGGAGAGAAACTTGAAATGTGACAATGGCCGTTTGAACCGGTGCCAGACATTAATGGACCGCATAGTGCCGCCCGCCAGCTAGCCGAATTCTCTGCTTCCAATGATAATAAACAGCTTAGGTTATTTTTATGGTTATATGCTCCGTCTTATTTTAATTGTCGTCTCCAGTGTCTTGGAAAGCCACCGAGTTTAAATTGCCGATAAAATTACTCTGCCGATTTTACGAGATTTTCTCCTTTTAATGTGCGCGCGTGTGTGTGTGTGTATTACATTCTAAAATAGAATATGATCTCGAAAGGCTGTGTGCGGCGCGGTGGCGTTGTAGAAATTACATAAAGGTTAAGTTTCGTGGAAAGAAATCGGATCCTTATAGTGGGGTAGCGTGTAAACATTAAACGTATAAACGAGATCGCCGCAGCAGCACCTAACCTAATATCGTTTTATATTTTTAGGAAAAATATGATAATACACTTTTTGCCGTGAGCCCGTGAACACGATAGGGTAGGTTTGCCTGCATGCAGTACTGCAGTAGTTACTATAAGCGGCAGTATGCTCTCTGCACTCTAAAAGCTACATTACGTCTATAATAAATAACAATACAACAAATTTATATTTAGTCACGTAAACTATAAAATAAAATAGAATTTAATAACAAACGAGGAATATGGTTTATACCGAGTAATAAAACGTGGAACTAACGCGAGGATACTGTGTATGTAGAGGTAGCTGAATTGCATACGTTAGACGCCGTGACACAAATTGTTATTGGTAAATAATTACTAAAATTTAATAAAATAAAATAAATTATAATAATGAATTTTAATTAGTTTTTTTTGTTTAAATAATTATTGTGTATACACGGGTCGCAAATTTTCACAATACAACAATTAAATTATTCGTATTTTATTAATAAACAAAACATTATATAAATCCAAAAAATATGTAGTTATGTATAGGTATATAAAATATATTACGACTTCATACCATAATGTCCGCGTTAGTATTTTACAAATTTTCTGATAAAAATTATCAGAAGCAACTATAACCTACCTAACTACATGTTTTTTTTAAGTTCGCAAAAAAAGAATTTATAATTGAATATATTATACATTTTTAATTTCGGTATAGGTTTAAAAGAGGAAATAATTTAAAAACTATATGTACATATACTCGTATATATATATATATATATATATATATATAGTAAAGGTACTAAAAACGACGAATCTTGTCCATTAGAAGCTAAGAGTAAACGACTAGAATAATATGGAAAACGCTTTTAAAATCGTGTGGCTGCAGTGAGATTTTCTTGTAATTCGGACCTTTCCAGTTTCCAGTGATAATTTAAAACAGGATTATAGTTTCATCTTTCATATATATATATATATATATATATATAACATAAGTACTGACCATACACAAATTTCAAAGTATAAAGATACACTCGTGATCGTATACAATGTACTGACATTACTAACACATAATTTATATATAGTAATATGTATATGGGACTTGGGAGTGTATACATAAAACTTGAACCATTAAAGAGCGTTAACAGTGGCAACACGTGTTTGAGACAATGCAACCAAGTTAATTATATTACTACGCCTGTACGGTAAACGAGCGAAAATTGTATCACGATTTACTAACCTAACTATCGTACAACGTTATTATTATTATTATTACTCATTACTATTTAGAACAGACTTTGTGATAATTGGACGGCGCGTCGCTGCATGAGGAACATTTATACGTTATTAACGGAGATATCAACAATAATAATAGATGATGTGTATAATCATATAATTTACTGTATAATATATTTTATGATTTTAATTTTTTTTTTTTTTTTAGTACATAATATTGTATATTATGTAAAATTGATATATCCGCGACACGTACATATTGTTATAATATTTCTTATAACTCGTATATACTTTTAACGTAGTATTTTAAGTGTGTACTGGAAGTTTACAAGAATATTTTGTTATCGGTTAATATAAACATTTCTATTCAATGCACAATATATAATACATAAAAATATATATATATATTAGCCGGCGAGAATTGATGTTGTGTATACGCATAGATTTACCGAAAAGTTTTTCCAGAAGCTTTTACGTTGGTTAAAGTTTTTGCAATATCTGTTTGGGGATCGGTAATTACGCGCGGTAATTTTTCAAAACATTAAAAACGTTGTTTCCTGTCTTTCCGTCTGTAGCTGGAGCGTTAGAAAAATGATCGTAATTAAAACTTTCCCGACACTCAGTCATTGATAAATCCTATTTACATTTAATATATATATATATATATATTCAGTGTAAATGGAGTATTCGAGCTTCCGAGGAGTTATGTCTGTGTGAAAATTAACAAATGTTCCCAAATATAGCAATAAAAATATATTATGCTTATTGTATAGAAAAGTGAACAGAAATTTATACATACACGTATGCATATATATATATATATATATATATAAGTAAAGAAGTATAAAATATATAAGTGTATATATATATATATATATATGTATAAAAGCTTCGAGTTTTACGTTTTTGATGACCAACACATCATTGAAATTATAAATTCACATATTTGAAACGATACCTTTACCATATAGTATATACTATACTATTGTATATAGGTACAGGCATAATATAATTTTCTAATTAAATATTGAGTAATTATTTAACGCAAGTTATGTATTGAGATTCCTTATATATACTATATATGTATATGTATATAGTTTATACACAATTTCTACATTGTTAAAACAACGAAACGATATTAAAAGAAAATATTTGCCAAATAGGTGCAAGTTTGTTTTTAGGTAAGATATATGGACATAAATAAGCTATTTTTTAAAATTTCGTTCGTTCAATTACCATGAAGATTTAAAAGCCGGACGCGAAAACACATTGAAAAATCCATATTTTCAGCCTAAAAATATATGTTATCAGCAAAAATTAATAAATAAATAAATATAAAAATATGTCTAGAAACGTATAGGATATAGTTTCTAATTTTAATTTTATACGCGCGGACAATAGAGGATGAATTCTATGAATTATCATTTGGATCACCAAATTTATATTAATAAATACATTAATAATACATTATTTCTATTATTTAATGACCGAGTTTTAAGTGAACAATTAGATGCAAAGTGAATGTTGCTTTTAAAATTAAAAAAGGCTAAAAAAATAGAGTAGCATTGTTCGTAACTACAGGGAGTAAAATCTGTGTGCGGGAGAAAAATAATTGTTTATAATATGACAGATCAATGTGGCATTTTTACTGGGGATATTTCTCTACAGATTTATAATCCATTGTTAACTGTGAAATTAATTACGCACGCAGTGTCCTTTTTTTCTCTCCCTCCCACCCCTTATCACTCTTTCACTATTCCTTCCATGCTGCAGTCATATATATATAAACGAATGAGGTTCATTGTAACCCTCTACCCATGGTCTTTCGATCTCGCTCCCTCCTACCCCCTACCCTCATCAATCGAATCACTCACGTGTATATAACCCCTCATTATTCATTGCGGACGGCGGCGCAGAGCCTTTACAAATCGGTCCCGTTGTCGCTAAATGATGATGATGACGACATGATGTATACATATATGTGTGTGTGTGTGTGTGTGTGTGTGTGTGTGTGTATATATATATACTACGCATGCAAAAGGAAATATATCCATTGTTTTCACCCTTTCCGCGATGCAGTCTTGGCGAACAGGCGGCCGTAATATAGTGAACAAAAATCGTGCGTCGTCCGGTAATAATAATTAAACCGTGTCGCATGGGAAACAAATGTCCGCGTTATTATTTATTTTTTATTTTTAAGATTCTGAGAGGAGCGAGAAATGTATTGGTTTTACAATGATGTGTTTTGTTTTTTATGTCTGTACCCGAAAATTCTACCAGAAGAAGTGCTCTGATCTTTACAGACATAGTTTGTTTCCAGCAGCAAATTGCATCTAGTTGATACTTTAAAGAGGTTATTTTTTAATTTTTTCAAAAGCGCCTAAAAAAAAAAATTCTAAAACTACCGAAAAATTACACATATAAAAACGGTAAAAACGCGATTTCGTCGAAATCGATTATCGTTATTTCTTCATAATTTTGAAACTAATAGTAATAGAAACTTGAAATATTTACCAAATATATAACTTTTTTATTAATTTTTAATTAATTACATTATTCGTTTTATTTATAACACATTTAATACAAGAAAATAAGTCCATAATAATTTATGATTATGGCAGTGTTATAATTGTATAATATCAAATCATTAAATTGTGTTATGTAGGGTAGCTATTATATGTTAATTAATTGTGAATGCCTATAATGTCACAGTTTAAACATTTTTAGCTACCTGTGTTAATTGTAAGAAATTATATTAAAATGATGTACTGTAAATGATGTACTCTATGCATACTATATTATTAATAATAAATAATATATTACACCAAAGCTTCGCTCAGAATCGTTTTATCGCAATCAATGATTTAACATTGCTTTCAAATGTATAATAATAACAAAACTCTAAAATATTTATCCATTTAATTCACTTAAGCGACATTCACAACATCCCGCGGATCTCTACCTTTTTTTTACTATGTATAATGTATATATATATACAGAGTAATCATAGGCGTAACTAGCACTAAATTTTAGGGGGGGGGGGCTAAAAATTAATAAGCAAAAAAAAAGTGTTCACTTTCAGAAATTTTGCGCCGATTAATGCCAAAATTACCCAAAGAGGCAAAAAAAAAAAAAGGTCATCAACTTTCAATTACCTACCCGATAACTAGGCATATTAGAAAAATATAAATAAATATATAGAAAATACTGTACATTTTTAATGTAGTCAGGTTGCCTTTTTGGGGGGGCTAAATTGGTGACTGGAGGGCTAAGCCCCCTGCCCCCTAGTTACGCCTATGATATTAATATATAATATATATATACTGCGATAACAAAATATAATTATGTACTATATAGAATCGCGATTTCATATACGAGTACCTAAGTGTGGTAATAATAATGATGGTGTCGTCGTGCCGAGTGAAATGTTTGCTGGACGACGCGACGGTATAATGAGTTTATAATAATATGTGTAATGGAATAATGTGTGCTACTATAAAACGTCAAAAACCTAATTGAATTATCGAAAATAACCCGATGTATAATATAATTAGTCCGTTTCAGTTAAAATTAAAAATTTTGTCTAGGCAATTAAATTAGTGAGATGAAATGCAAGTAATAACTTTATTTTTATCGTTTTAAACAAAACAAAAATGTCATCTCTTTCTCTTTCTTGTTATCAATTCTCAGACTGGTTTGCAGTTTCATTCCATCCGTTTCTGCTGTCTGCTTTCCTTCTCAGTTGTAAATACTAATTGCATATTTGAATCTTCGTGATTTGTTTATATATTCCAGTCTAGCAGTTTAGGTCTTCCTACGTAGTTCATCCTTTCAATGCTTTCCTCTACAATCAATTTCAGCAAATCTTTGTGTCTTATTATATGGCCAATGCACTCAATTCTCCTTCTTATACCAAACTTTTTAAAAGTTTGTTTTTAACTATTCTTCTTTCCGATACTCTGGTTAGCACTTCTTCATTTGTTATTTTCTCTGTCCATCTTATTCTTAACATTCTTCTATAGTACCACATTTCAAACGCCTGTAATCTCTTTTATTCTTTTGTTGATATCGTCCATGTTTCATTTCCACATTGCGTTATGCTCCAAACATATATTTTTAAATAAATTCTTCCTGAAATGTGAATATTAGTATGATTTGACGTGAATAGTGTGCTTTTACTGTTAAAAGCCATTTTAGCCTAAACAATACAAGAATTTATTAATATTAATTATATTATATTATTATATGATATTAGAATGTATATAAGAAATCTTTATCTTTTTTTCAGAATTCATAGAAATCAATTTTTCGTTTTATTATTATCGTTATAATTTATATCCATTTTGATACACATTATCTATTTTATTCATTTAGATTTTTAAGTATATAATTATAATTTATTTTCTCCATATTAGAACCAAATACTTCAATACTATAACATTATTTAATATAATATAATGAAATATATAAATTTCTTTTTCCTTCACATTAAGCGTATAACGTATAAGAAAATAAATTACATTTCTTATTTTAGCTAAAAGAATGTGTTTTCTTTATACCAGGATTTCATTTAAACTACTGAATTTGTTGTATTAAAACTGAACGTTTTAATATTTATTTATATTGATGCATGTTTTAAAACATATCTGAGGACGAAAATCTACATTTCCTAATTGCCTTTTAAAATATATATATATAGATATATATATATATATATTCCCTATAAAATGTTCTTTTCTTATAGATATTTTAAGTGGATTTGTATTTCTAAAATGTACTTTTATTATGTATTATATTACAATACGTAGGATTTTAAGACATTAGAATGAATATATGTATACACAAACTAAATCATATTATTTTATGAATCACAGTGACACGAAATATAATAATACTAAGATGAAAGAAAAAAATATCGAATAAAACGAGTTTTAGAAAATAATTTCTATATGTATGTTTGAAAATAAAATATAGCCGTATGGTTGTTTAATTATAGATTGTCAGAATAAAATATTAATAAAGTATAAGACTTGATTGAAGAAAAATGTAAAACAACAAAAACGAGTTTTTTGAAGTCAGTATCTAGTTTGAAACTTAAAAATATCTATAATAATGGACGAAATTATCACACACTATATGATAATTACATATTACAGTTAATATTTAAATTATTATAAAATATATATATGTTTTATATACAATTTTATATATGTATAATTATATATATATATATATATATATATATGATTGTATATCTAGTAATTATCAGAGACTATATTCATTTGAACGTTCTGCATCTCCTAAACAGTTAAAAATCTGAGGGCTACAGCGATAAAGCTGTGTTCATTATATACTTGAGTCTGTATTTGTCGGACTTTTGTTTTATATAAAACGTTTTATTTTAGTATAAAGAGATAAAAATAAAACAAAAATATAAGTTTCATTAAACACCATCATTTGAAAACATATTTCAACGTACTTCATATATGATAAAATTACATTATTTTACAAGAAAATTTTAAAAACAATAGAACTAGGTACTTAAAACTTTTTCAAGGTGTAAACTGTAATTATATACTCGTATAATATAATCGTTTTTAAAATTTAATATTGCACAAAATATAAGTTTCATTAAACACCATCATTTGAAAACATATTTCAACGTACTTCATATATGATAAAATTACATTATTTTACAAGAAAATTTTAAAAAACAATAGAACTAGGTACTTAAAACTTTTTCAAGGTGTAAACTGTAATTATATACTCGTATAATATAATCGTTTTTTAAAATTTAATATTGCAACTTACCCTTCAGATTACCTAATTTAATGTGCAACATCCAATTTTAAGTGCATATACATATATGTATATGGAAATTTTTAGATATCTGGGAGTGAACATAAGTAGTAAAAATAACATGCACCGAGAGATAAACGAAAGAATAACAAGCGGGAACAAGTGTTACTATAGCATCAATAAATTATTTAAGTCTAAGTTATTGTCAAAAAAGTAAAAAACTCTACTCTGTACAAGTTACCTGAGACCAATAATCACCTATGTATGCGATACATGGTCTACGACAAAAGGAGAAAACAATAAACTAGCAGTATTCGAAAGAAAGGTGTTGAGAAACATTTTCGGCCCAGTATACAATATGGAGCTAAAAACGTTTAGCTTAACCTAACCTAACCTAACCTAATATATTGTCGTATATAGGATTCAAGAGATTGGGATGGTTTGGATACGTATGGAGAGCCGAAAATGACATACTAAAAAAAAGCCCTAACCGAAACCATATACAAGAAAAGGCCACTAGGTAGACCGCGAACAAGATGGAAAGATACAGTAAAGAAGGATATATGGACGGTGGAAAGAAATGTATCAGTCGAACTGGCACTCAACAGGGAAAGATGGAAAGGATTGTTTGTGGCAGCTCAGGCCCTACAAAGACCGTAGAGCTGAACGAAAAGAAGAAGAAGAAGAAGAAGAAGAAGAAGAAGAAGATATATATATATATATACATTATACAGTTATTTATTTGTAACTATATATTATTGTTTAAACATTTTGATAGTAATAATATTATATTTATATATATATGTGTGTGTGTGTGTGTGTGTGTGTGTGTGTGTGGTGTGCAGGGTCCCATAAAGGGGGGAAGGGGTCAGTGAGTACTATGGACCCGGGCTCTCTGGGGGCCCGGGAAAAATACATATTATTAATTTTAATTAGAAAAATAAAATGAGTCGTGTCACCCCAGTCACCATATCTTTATACAATATTGGTATATAAATAATTTGATTTCTTCTTGATATTATACATGATTTTGCCAAAAGAAAAATGCGAGAAGAGAATAATGTAATTAATATAAAATTAAAAATTAAGTAGTGGTATGTATTAAAAGAAAAGCGTATACTATATATATCTAGTTATTTACTATGTACAAATATATTTTTAAGTTTAAATAATTTACATTGTATTTCATTATTCATAAATACTTTTTTCTTAATGTTGATTTTTTTTATATTAAACTGTAGTAAATTAGTGTAAATGCGTTTTAATATGATATTTTATAGAGGTGTATTACAGCAAAAGGAGTTGTGTAATCAAAATTTTAGGTACCTTTTGTTAAAATAAAAATAAAATGTTAGAATTTATATTAAAATTATTATAAATACTAATATACGAGTACAATGAAGGCTCGGATTTATTTACAATACTGTAGTTGAAAAATTCATGTGGGGGACTGTATATGTGTGTATGTGTGTGTGTGTGTATATGAATGTATAAATGATTCTTATCCTATATACAGATATATCAGTTTTACAATGACATTTAATCTTTTAACTGAACACACACACACATATATAATATATTACGAGGTCGACAGGCGGGGAAGGAACATTTTAACGTATTTTAGAGTGAGGGCATGCATCAGGCATTTCATTAAGAACTATAAATCCTTTACAACTCTATAACCGAATCACGTAGACTTATATTTTTAATTAGTGCGTCGAAGTTATTAGCGAAGTTATTCGTCGTCGTCGTCCGGAATACCGAATATGCTGCAGTATTCGCGCCTTCGCATTTATAGACCGCGGACGCGTAAACCACAAAATCGAAGTTATTTTATTTTCCGACAGCCTATAACTATAACTTACCATTTATAAATACTATCTTTCAGCCAAATTTTTCTGAAGAAGAAAAAAAATGAAGGCTGGAACCTGTAACAATTTTTGATTCTCTCTCTCTCTCTCTCTCTCCCTCTACGTGTCTGTATGTATGTACAATTAATAAACCGTTGTGCATTCCCCAGAAGTATTCTATAACGTAACAAACGTGAAACATGATAACCGTTTGTTGAATATTCATCGAATTGCCCTCCGCACAAGTACAAATAGCCTATGTACACACACGCATACACACATACACATACATATATATATATGCGTGTGGTATGTGTTTGTTTAATGCCTTCCAGCAATACTTGAAAATATCAGTAGCGGAGTTTTAGCGCTCATTATAATATATTAATGATATTCGTCTGACGGCTTTACAAGCATGATTGAAAACGTACTTATACACACACACACACACACACACACACGTGTTATGTATACATTATATATAATATTGTGTATGAAAAATAAGGATCGTGCACAAATGGTCGATTAATTTCGTGGACATGGACAAAAATCTTTGTAAAAGAACACAAAGATTATAATACTTACGTATATATGTATATACAATATATATACTTAGACAAAGAAGTAATTACTATATAATTATTTTTTGAGCCGAAATCTTATGACGAACTGTCGATTGGAATACTGAATTAGTTTAAAAAAAAATAAATACAATTGACCAACATTTAAACGTTTTATAATTTGTATATATATATATACAGAATTATATGTTTATCAAAATGTTCGTTTAATAAAGATATCGAATAAATAATATGGAGTTATATAATATACACATACAGCTACCCATTTTCAAAAATTCAATATTCAACGCATATATTCAAGAAGCAATAGATATGATAAAGGAAAATACTAATCTAGGAATAAAGATTAACGGACAAAAAATAAGTATGCTGCGTTTTGCCGATGACATAGCTTTAATTGCTGAAAGCAAGGAAGATCTGGTTCAACTAATTAAAACTACGGATGAAACATTAAAAAAGGAGTTAGAAATGAGAATAAATGTGAAGAAAACAAAAGTGCTGGTACGCGAAAGGGAAAATAGTACAAGAATACAGATAAAGATACGAAACCAAATAATAGAACAAGTGGATGAATTTACATACCTGGGAAGCGCAATCAGCAAGGATGGGAGAAATAGAAGTGAAATTATAAAACGTATCTGTCAAGCTAAAATAGCCTTTAACAACAAGAAAACTATATTTACATCAAAAAGCATAAGTCTAAAAACAAGAAAAAATCTATTAAAGACATATGTATGGAGTATCGCCCTGTACGGGTGTGAAACCTGGACAATAACAATGAGAGAGAAAAGAAGACTTGAGGCGTTTGAAATGTGGTGCTACAGAAGGATGCTAAAGATAAGTTGGATGGACAAAGTGACCAACGTAGAAGTACTGGAAAGAATAGCAGATGGAAGGTTACTATGGAATAACATAGACAGAAGACGGAACGAATGGATAGGTCATATCATGAGACATGAAGGATTGTTGAAATTGATTATAGAAGGAAGAGTAGAAGGAAAGAACCGTAGGGGTAGACCAAGATTAGAATTCATTCAACAGATAATAAAGGACCAAGGATGTGACTCATACGTGGAAATGAAAAGGAAGGCGGATAGGAGAGAAGACTGGAAGATGGCTACAAACCAATCTACGGATTGAAACTATAGAGAGAGATTTTCAAAAAAGTCCATTTTTGTCTTTGTTTTACACGCATCGCTTCACGCTTATTCTAAAACACAACATATATTTATATTAGATAAAATAATTCCAACTTTTTAACGCTTCTCGCAGTTGTTGTAAATAATTTTCACAAAAAAGTCTGACATTTACTCTGTTGTGAATGAGCAGCAATGAATTAAATAAAAAATTCGTTAAATATTTCTCGTAATTTACTTGCAGCTAAATTGTTAGTGTTTTAATTTTAATATAATTACATAATGGCATACTTTTTGTATGTGTGTCTTATATATTGATCTTTTACAATAATTTATATATTTCTTCTTTAAATTATTTATACGTGTCAAACATTCGTTTAACATAGGTATACACTTAATACTGTACGTTATAGTAACAACTCGATGCTACAATAATCAACAAAATAACTGTATACTGGATAATTGTATTTTAAACTGTTTAATTTCAATCAATTCTAATAAAATACCGCATGTAATTGCAATATTGTGTCAGGCGTCAGCACACAATACGACAATTACCGAAAGTATAATAAAATTGATTTATATATGATAAAATTCTTTTATCTAGTTTTGTTTGCCTCTATATGACTATACGTATACACATTTTAAAACGAATAATTTTTTTTTTTTTATATTGGACGGCCTTACACATTTCTATGTAAATAATAATTGTTTACTCGCCAAAATTAATATTTTAAATATAATTTTTACGTTATTGGTTTTAAAATATTATTAAAACGTAAAATCTTATCGAAAAACGAAACGATTTTTATCAAAACTAATCGGTCTACCGACCCGAGTATTATTCAAAAGAATAGTGCGTCAAATGTATGTTTTAGTGAAATTGAATACGGTACTACTATTCGCGACATTAATCACCACCACACGAACAAAAAAAATAAAAAATCATATTTCGGGTTGTCGAGGAAAAAAATGTAATAAAACGGGCGGTGACAAAAAATATCATTTTTTTCGTTACATAATCTATCTGGGTATAAATATGATATTTTCAATCACGCACAAACATCGCGGAGGCGATTCTTCCCTCGCCCTTTCACGTGCGCAGCGGTCCACGTGTGACGATGTCGATTTATCGATATGATATCTCTCTGCAGATGTAAGCACAAAAACCGTTTGTCTCCCAGTCAAATGACAAATTGCCGCACGCGTAAAACGCATCGCTGTTAAAAATCATTTGCCGGTATCGTCTGAAAAATATATTACTGCTGCGGCCCCGGCATAATATATTGTCAATGAGTGACGGACTGTCGCGGTGGACCGGAAGGGACGATAAAAGCGTCCGGTCAAAGGGCAGCAAATCATTCGCCGCGTCCGTGCAGCAGTATACTTGGAATACACATATTATATACACACACACACACACTAGTGCGTATACACAACCACCCTTCGCCGTCGCCGCTATAATAGTGGGAGGGAGAGAGGAAGGGTTTATGGCCCATATAAAAAAAACGCCTTTTTATAGCGATCCATGTTTTTGTCGACGACAAAAGAATAATGTCCGTCTGTCTGCGGGCACGTTTTTTTAAGTTAGCTAACGAGCGGCTACGATGACTGATATCACGTAAATAAACGACTATAATAATGCACTAAAAAGACCCGCGCAAAGTACATTCCGAGTCGTTAACGTCAAAATCAGTAAATATACCTCCGCCGCACACATATAGTTAGTTTCATTCGGTTATACTTAGGATCGAAAAATGAGTTGAGCGCGCGTGTATTTACGCGTAGAAGTAAAAGCAATGCAGATAATGACGATAAGAAAAAAACGTACGTTTCTATTTATTATATATATATATATATATACGCATATCCATTTGACGAACAATATGTCACCGAACTGTCTAGAGCTATTATTGTTTAGTCGACGGCTGACGATAAAACTTTTTTCCCACTTCCTATCCACGCAGAAACCCATCGCACACGTCATGATCCGGAATATTTATTTTGCACACGTTTGTCTTCGACGTGCATGCGTCAACTTTTCCCGATAAAACCGTGCCAAAGATTTTTCATATTTCTTGCCGAAGGTGTTTCCACCACCAATCCCTCCAACAGACACGCCATAGAACCGATCATCATAATATTTTATATATATATATTGTACAAAACGTAATTTAAATAGAGGATCGATATATACACGTGTTTATGAGTAAAAAAAAAAAAACGTATACTTAAGGTGAATACAAAAAAATATAATTTTATTTAATTATTATTCGCGTAAATAGCCTGCAATATCCGCGCGTTATTAAATAATAATAATAATAATAACAACAATAATAATTGCTTTGCTATGTTATATAATTCAGCAAAAAGTTTCTTTTACTATTCTTTTTTATCGTTTCGATTATAAAATATATACCTATATATACATTATAATAATCGTATTTATATAATATACGAGTATATTGTATTCGTGACTCAATAGTTATTTTTTCTCGAAATATAATTTCACACACACACATACGTATAATTCTACGATCGAATGAGAACTTTTTATTGTTACTCGTTTTCGACCGAATCAATTAATTTTTGTTCGTTAATAGCATTGATAGTGCGCGGACCGGTTAGATTCTGATCGGAGCGAGGAATCTATTGGTTTTACAAAGTTGTGTTTTTTTTTAATGTGTGTACCCAAAATTCTACCAATTTTCGATCTTCATAGTCACAGTTAGTTTCTGGTAGCAAATTGCATTTAGTTGGTACTTCAGAGAGGTCAATTTTCAATTTTCTCAATACTTTTTTGAGCGTCAGAAAAAACAAGCGAAAAATTACATAAAAACAGTAAAAACGCAATTTATTCAAAATCGATTACCGTATTTTTTTTTTTTGTAATTTTTAAACTATTGGTCATAGAAACTTGAAAATTTACCAAATATGTAACTTTGGACTGTATTAACGAGACGAATTTTTCAAAGAAATTTCTTTAAATTTTGGACTATTTATAGCAGTTGTAGATTTTGAAGTATTTAATTCGTAAAAGACGTAACTTTTGGTTTTAAGTCTTAAAAATTTAAAACAATGTCAGACGTTTGTTACTTCAACTATATCGAAAAAACCTTAAAAAACAATTTGTGACCTTAAGTCACAATTTCTTTTTACGACCATTTCAAATTTTTTGACAAATTGTATTACGCCAATGCTCCACTCAGAATCATTTTATCGAATGCAATGGTTTATCATTGCTTTCAAATTTATAGTTATAACAATACACTCTAGAAATCTTTATCCAAGTAAAATTCACTTACGCGACATTCACAGCACTCCGAGGCTCGGTAACTTTTTTATTTTTACGAAACTTCGTATTATACCTATATTATTTGTATGTATGTATTACTAAGTTCATTTTCCAACTAATTTTCCACGACGAGGGAATAAAAACGATTATGTTTATCGGACTTGACACAACAAAACGTCTACACAGCACGGGTTATGTACATATATAACGAAGTATATATAGGTAATAAAAAACGAACATTAATTATTATTCGTAAGAAAAACTTTCTATTATTATTCAATTTGAAAACAAATACAATCTGCACGTGACTGCAGTAAACAAATCAGTAGCACTACTTATTAATAATATAAAATACTGTGTGTTTATTTTTAAAGTTCAGTAAAAAAAAATAATAATAATAATAATTTTTTTTTAGTTTCTCTATTCACTAATTGAACGCGTTTATAAATAATTCTAATAACATTAGACGCAATATTTTATTACGCGTTCGGCTGTTTCCTAACTTGAAAATATTATTCACGCCTTTTCGCAATTATATTATATAAACGGTTTAGTATAGGTTTTTCTTCCGAGTTTTCCATGGCGATTTTACTAAAACGCGTATAGGTACATAACGAATATTATATTCTACTGAACATCGCGCCCAAGGGGAACCTTTCACCGAAACTATGTAGTAGTTCCGAGTGTTTTATATGCACCATCGTGTGTGTGTGTGTGTGTGTGTGTGTAAATACGCAATCCGCACGTCCCGACGAAATCGAATACACGCGCGTATATTACATGGGTACGCATATAAAATATAATATAACGACTTCATTGAAATTTGCCGTAAAACAAATCATACCCACACGATATACAATATACATATAATAAGTAATAACACTGGCTGCAGTATCTACCTATATATATCCACGATGTAGACAGGGCCGGATTAAGCACGGAGCCTAGGAGCCCGGGCTCCAGGCCCTGAAACATTGAAGGCACCGAAGGGGCCTTTTATCTCAGACCAAGTTCAAAATATTTAAGTTTAGATTTTATTTTGGCATTTTCGTATTATTATTTGTATTACGCGGTGTACTAGCATTCGCCACACAAATCATTCTGTTTATACATTATATACGTAATGATATATGAAATTGAAAATTGACTAATATTAAAGATTTTTAAAGATATTTCTGTATACAATCAATTAATTTGACCCTTATTTTCATGTTTTTAAGTGCTACAAGTCCCGAACCCTAGTTATAAGTATTCTAAGGACTAAGG